>JAWNGG020000475.1:0-52577 GCA_036937485.2 Tetragonisca angustula | reverse complement strand
GTTATGTCGCAATAAAATGCGACTGTTCCCTAATAAATTCCGACTCAATGGGTCATTGAGGTGTAATTAAGTGTAATACAGTCACAAACGTGATTAGTATGTCCCTACAAATATAGTATACGGTAATATCCGGAATTCGTACTTGCAGTGTATCGAATGCAGCAGAACCGTTTGTAAACGTGTAATACGTCGAAATATATCGTAATGCATCGTACCTGTTAGTCCTGTGTCATTTTTTCTAATATTATTGCCGGAAGTGTCATGTCAAATCCATTCAGATTTGATGTCACTAACGGTCATTCGTGTTAGATCGCGATAAAATGCGACTGTTCCCTAATAAATTCCGACTCAATGGGTCATTGAGGTGTAATTAAGTGTAATACAGTCACAAACGTGATTAGTATGTGTTTACAAATATTTTGTACTGTAATATGCGGAATTCGTAGTTGCAGTGTATCGAATGTAGCAGAACCGTTTGTAAACGTGTAATACGTCGAAATATATCGTAATGCATCGTACCTGTTAGTCCTGTGTCATTCTTTCTAATATTATTGAGGGAAACGTGATGTCAAATCCATTCAGATTTGATGTCACTAACGGTCATTCGTGTTAGATCGCGATAAAATGCGACTGTTCCCTAATAAATTCCGACTCAATGGGTCATTGAGGTGTAATTAAGTGTAATACAGTCACAAACGTGATTAGTATGTGTCTACAAATATAATATATGGTAATATGCGGAATTCGTACTTGCAGTGTATCGAATGCAGCAGAACCGTTTGTAAACGTGTAATTCGGCGGAGTCTATCGTAATGAATCGTACCTGTTAGTCCTGTGTGATTTTTTCTAATATTATTCCTGGCAGAGTCATGTCAAATCCATTCAGATTTGATGTCACTAACGGTCATTCGTGTTAGATCGCGATAAAATGCGACTGTTCCCTAATAAATTCCGACTCAATGGGTCATTGAGGTGTAATTAAGTGTAATACAGTCACAAACGTGATTAGTTTGAGTCTACAAATATTATATACGGTAATATGCGGAATTCGTAGTTGCAGTGTATCGAATGCAGCAGAACCGTTTGTAAACGTGTAATACGTCGAAATATATCGTAATGCATCGTACCTGTTAGTCCTGTGTGATTTTTTCTAATATTATTCCCGGCAGAGTCATGTCAAATCCATTCAGATTTGATGTCACTAACGGTCATTCGTGTTAGATCGCGATAAAATGCGACTGTTCCCTAATAAATTCCGACTCAATGGGTCATTGAGGTGTAATTAAGTGTAATACAGTCACAAACGTGATTAGTATGTGTCAACATATAAATATATACGGTAATATGCGGAATTCGTACTTGCAGTGTATCGAATGCAGCAGAACCGTTTGTAAACGTGTAATACGTCGAAATATATCGTAATGCATCGTACCTGTTAATCCTGTGTCATTTTTCTAATATTATTGAGGGAAACGTGATGTCAAATCCATTCAGATTTGATGTCACTAACGGTCATTCGTGTTAGATCGCGATAAAATGCGACTGTTCCCTAATAAATTCCGACTCAATGGGTCATTGAGGTGTAATTAAGTGTAATACAGTCACAAACGTGATTAGTATGTGTCTACAAATATAATATACGGTAATATGCGGAATTCGTACTTGCAGTGTATCGAATGCAGCAGAACCGTTTGTAAACGTGTAATACGTCGAAATATATCGTAATGCATCGTACCTGTTAGTCCTGTGTCATTCTTTCTAGTATTATTGCCGGAAGAGTCATGTCAAATCCATTCAGATTTGATGTCACTAACGGTCATTCGTGTTAGATCTCGATAAAATGCGACTGTTCCCTAATAAATTCCGACTCAATGGGTCATTGAGGTGTAATTAAGTGTAATACAGCCACAAACGTGATTAGTATGTGTCTACAAATATAATATACGGTAATATGCGGAATTCGTACTTGCAGTGTATCGAATGCAGCAGAACCGTTTGTAAACGTCTAATACGTCGAAATATATCGTAATGCATCGTACCTGTTAGTCCTGTGTGATTTTTTCTAATATAATTCCGGCAGAGTCATGTCAAATCCATTCAGATTTGATGTCACTAACGGTCTTTCGTGTTAGATCGCGATAAAATGCGACTGTTCCCTAATAAATTCCGACTCAATGGGTCATTGTGGTGTAATTAAGTGTAATACAGTCACAAACGTGATTAGTATGTGTCTACAAATATAATATACGGTAATATGCGGAATTCGTACTTGCAGTGTATCGAATGCAGCAGAACCGTTTGTAAACGTGTAATACGTCGAAATATATCGTAATGCATCGTACCTGTTAGTCCTGTGTCATTTTTTCTAATATTATTGCCGGAAACGTCATGTCAAATCCATTCAGATTTGATGTCACTAACGGTCATTCGTGTTAGATCGCGATAAAATGCGACTGTTCCCTAATAAATTCCGACTCAATGGGTCATTGAGGTGTAATTAAGTGTAATACAGTCACAAACGTGATTAGTATGTGTCTACAAATATAATATACGGTAATATGCGGAATTCGTACTTGCAGTGTATCGAATGCAGCAGAACCGTTTGTAAACGTGTAATACGTCGAAATATATCGTAATGCATCGTACCTGTTAGTCCTGTGTCATTTTTTCTAATATTATTGCCGGAAGAGTCATGTCAAATCCATTCAGATTTGATGTCACTAACGGTCATTCGTGTTAGATCGCGATAAAATGCGACTGTTCCCTAATAAATTCCGACTGAATGGGTCATTGAGGTGTAATTAAGTGTAATACAGTCACAAACGTGATTAGTATGTGTCTACAAATATAATATACGGTAATATGCGGAATTCGTACTTGCAGTGTATCGAATGCAGCAGAACCGTTTGTAAACGTGTAATACGTCGAAATATATCGTAATGCATCGTACCTGTTAGTCCTGTGTCATTCTTTCTAATATTATTGAGGGAAACGTGATGTCAAATCCATTCAGATTTGATGTCACTAACGGTCATTCGTGTTAGATCCCGATAAAATGCGACTGTTCCCTAATAAATTCCGACTCAATGGGTCATTGAGGTGTAATTAAGTGTAATACAGTCACAAACGTGATTAGTTTGTGTATACAAATATTATATACTGTAATATGCGGAATTCGTTGTTGCAGTGTATCGAATGCAGCAGAACCGTTTGTAAACGTGTAATACGTCGAAATATATCGTAATGCATCGTACCTGTTAGTCCTGTGTCATTCTTTCTAATATTATTGAGGGAAACGTGATGTCAAATCCATTCAGATTTGATGTCACTAACGGTCATTCGTGTTAGATCGCGATAAAATGCGACTGTTCCCTAATAAATTCCGACTCAATGGGTCATTGAGGTGTAATTAAGTGTAATACAGTCACAAACGTGATTAGTATGTGTCTACAAATATTATATACTGTAATATGCGGAATTCGTAGTTGCAGTGTATCGAATGCAGCAGAACCGTTTGTAAACGTGTAATACGTCGAAATATATCGTAATGCATCGTACCTGTTAGTCCTGTGTCATTTTTTCTAATATTATTGCCGGAAGAGTCATGTCAAATCCATTCAGATTTGATGTCACTAACGGTCATTCGTGTTAGATCGCGATAAAATGCGACTGTTCCCTAATAAATTCCGACTCAATGGGTCATTGAGGTGTAATTAAGTGTAACACAGTCACAAACGTGATTAGTATGTGTCTACAAATATAATATACGGTAATATGCGGAATTCGTACTTGCAGTGTATCGAATGCAGCAGAACCGTTTGTAAACGTGTAATACGTCGAAATATATCGTAATGCATCGTACCTGTTAGTCCTGTGTCATTTTTTCTAATATTATTGCCGGAAGAGTCATGTCAAATCCATTCAGATTTGATGTCACTAACGGTCATTCGTGTTAGATCGCGATAAAATGCGACTGTTCCCTAATAAATTCCGACTCAATGGGTCATTGAGGTGTAATTAAGTGTAATACAGTCACAAACGTGATTAGTATGTGTCTACAAATATAATATACGGTAATATGCGGAATTCGTACTTGCAGTGTATCGAATGCAGCAGAACCGTTTGTAAACGTGTAATACGTCGAAATATATCGTAATGCATCGTACCTGTTAGTCCTGTGTCATTTTTTCTAATATTATTGCCGGAAGAGTCATGTCAAATCCATTCAGATTTGATGTCACTAACGGTCATTCGTGTTAGATCGCGATAAAATGCGACTGTTCCCTAATAAATTCCGACTCAATGGGTCATTGAGGTGTAATTAAGTGTAATACAGTCACAAACGTGATTAGTATGTGTCTACAAATATAATATACGGTAATATGCGGAATTCGTACTTGCAGTGTATCGAATGCAGCAGAACCGTTTGTAAACGTGTAATACGTCGAAATATATCGTAATGCATCGTACCTGTTAGTCCTGTGTCATTTTTTCTAATATTATTGCCGGAAGAGTCATGTCAAATCCATTCAGATTTGATGTCACTAACGGTCATTCGTGTTAGATCGCGATAAAATGCGACTGTTCCCTAATAAATTCCGACTCAATGGGTCATTGAGGTGTAATTAAGTGTAATACAGTCACAAACGTGATTAGTATGTGTCTACAAATATAATATACGGTAATATGCGGAATTCGTACTTGCAGTGTATCGAATGCAGCAGAACCGTTTGTAAACGTGTAATACGTCGAAATATATCGTAATGCATCGTACCTGTTAGTCCTGTGTCATTTTTTCTAATATTATTGCCGGAAGAGTCATGTCAAATCCATTCAGATTTGATGTCACTAACGGTCATTCGTGTTAGATCGCGATAAAATGCGACTGTTCCCTAATAAATTCCGACTCAATGGGTCATTGAGGTGTAATTAAGTGTAATACAGTCACAAACGTGATTAGTATGTGTCTACAAATATAATATACGGTAATATGCGGAATTCGTACTTGCAGTGTATCGAATGCAGCAGAACCGTTTGTAAACGTGTAATACGTCGAAATATATCGTAATGCATCGTACCTGTTAGTCCTGTGTCATTTTTTCTAATATTATTGCCGGAAGAGTCATGTCAAATCCATTCAGATTTGATGTCACTAACGGTCATTCGTGTTAGATCGCGATAAAATGCGACTGTTCCCTAATAAATTCCGACTCAATGGGTCATTGAGGTGTAATTAAGTGTAATACAGTCACAAACGTGATTAGTATGTGTCTACAAATATAATATACGGTAATATGCGGAATTCGTACTTGCAGTGTATCGAATGCAGCAGAACCGTTTGTAAACGTGTAATACGTCGAAATATATCGTAATGCATCGTACCTGTTAGTCCTGTGTCATTTTTTCTAATATTATTGCCGGAAGAGTCATGTCAAATCCATTCAGATTTGATGTCACTAACGGTCATTGCATCGTACCTGTTTGTCCTGTGTCATTTTTTCTTATAATAATGCCGGAAGAGTCACGTCAATCCCATTCAGATTTGATGTCACTAACGGTCATTCGTGTTAGATAGCGATAAAATGCGACTGTTCCCTAATAAATTCCGACTCAATGGGTCATTGAGGTGTAATTAAGTGTAATACAGTCACAAACGTGATTAGTATGTGTCTACAAATATAATATACGGTAATATGCGGAATTCGTACTTGCAGTGTATCGAATGCAGCAGAACCGTTTGTAAACGTGTAATACGTCGAAATATATCGTAATGCATCGTACCTGTTAGTCCTGTGTCATTTTTTCTAATATTATTGCCAGAAGAGTCATGTCAAATCCATTCAGATTTGATGTCACTAACGGTCATTCGTGTTAGATCGCGATAAAATGCGACTGTTCCCTAATAAATTCCGACTCAGTGGGTCATTGAGGTGTAATTAAGTGTAATACAGTCACAAACGTGATTAGTATGTGTTTACAAATATAATATACTGTAATATGCGGAATTCGTACTTGCAGTGTATCGAATGCAGCAGAACCGTTTGTAAACGTGTAATACGTCGAAATATATCGTAATGCATCGTACCTGTTAGTCCTGTGTCATTTTTTCTAATATTATTGCCGGAATAGTCATGTCAAATCCATTCAGATTTGATGTCACTAACGGTCATTCGTGTTAGAACGCGATAAAATGCGACTGCTCCCTAATAAATTCCGACTCAATGGGTCATTGAGGTGTAATTAAGTGTAATACAATCACAAACGTGATTAGTATGTGTCTACAAATATAATATAAAGTAATATGCGGAATTCGTACTTGCAGTGTATCGAATGAAGCAGAACCGTTTGTAAACGTGTAATACGTCGAAATGTATCGTAGTGCATCGTACCTGTTAGTCCTGTTTCATTTTTTCTAATATTATTGCCGGAATAGTCATGTCAAATCCATTCAGATTTGATGTCACTAGCGGTCATTCGTGTTAGATCGCGATAAAATGCGACTGTTCCCTATTAAATTCCGACTCAATGGGTCATTGAGGTGTAATTAAGTTTAATACAGTCACAAACGTGATTAGTATGTGTCTACAAATATAATATAAAGTAATATGCGGAATTCGTACTTGCAGTGTATCGAATGCAGCAGAACCGTTTGTAAACGTGTAATACGTCGAAATGTATCGTAGTGCATCGTACCTGTTAGTCCTGTATCATTCTTTGTAATATCATTGAGGGAAACGTGATGTCAAATTCATTTATATTTGATGTCACTAACGGTCATTCGTGCTAGTTCGCGATAAATTGCGACTGTTCCCCAAATAAATTCCGACTCATTGGGTCATTGAGGTGTAATTAAGTGTAATACAGTCACAAACGTGATTAGTATGTGTCTATAAATATAATATACGGTAATATGCGGAATTTGTACTTGCAGTGTATCGAATGCAGCAGAACCGTTTGTAAACGTGTAATACGTCGAAATATATCGTAATGCATCGTACCTGTTAGTCCTGTGTCATTTTTTCTAATATTATTGCCGGAAGAGTCATGTCAAATCCATTCAGATTTGATGTCACTAACGGTCATTCGTGTTAGAACGCGATAAAATGCGACTGTTCCCTAATAAATTCCGACTCAATGGGTCATTGAGGTGTAATTAAGTGTAATACAGTCACAAACGTGATTAGTATGTGTCTACAAATATAATATAATGTAATATGCGGAATTCGTGCTTGCAGTGTATCGAATGCAGCAGAACCGTTTGTAAACGTGTAATACGTCGAAATGTATCGTAATGCATCGTACCTGTTAGTCCTGTGTCATTTTTTCTAATATTATTGCCGGAAGAGTCATGTCAAATCCATTCAGATTTGATGTCACTAACGGTCATTCGTGTTAGATCGCGATAAAATGCGACTGTTCCCTAATAAATTCCGACTCAATGGGTCATTGAGGTGTAATTAAGTGTAATACAGTCACAAACGTGATTAGTATGTGTCTACAAATATAATATAAAATAATATGCGGAATTCGTGCTTGCAGTGTATCGAATGCAGCAGAACCGTTTGTAAACGTGTAATACGTCGAAATGTATCGTAGTGCATCGTACCTGTTAGTCCTGTTTCATTTTTTCTAATATTATTGCCGGAAGAGTCATGTCAAATCCATTCAGATTTGATGTCACTAACGGTCATTCGTGTTAGAACGCGATAAAATGCGACTGTTCCCTAATAAATTCCGACTCAATGGGTCATTGAGGTGTAATTAAGTGTAATACAGTCACAAACGTGATTAGTATGTGTCTACAAATATAATATAAAGTAATATGCGGAATTCGTGCTTGCAGTGTATCGAATGCAGCAGAACCGTTTGTAAACGTGTAATACGTCGAAATGTATCGTAATGCATCGTACCTGTTAGTCCTGTTTCATTTTTTCTATTATTATTGCCGGAATAGTCATGTCAAATCCATTCAGATTTGATGTCACTAACGGTCATTCGTGTTAGAACGCGATAAAATGCGACTGCTCCCTAATATATTCCGACTCAATGGGTCTTTGAGGTGTAATTAAGTGTAATACAATCACAAACGTGATTAGTATGTGTCTACAAATATAATATAATGTTATATGCGGAATTCGTGCTAGCAGTGTATCGAATGCAGCAGAACCGTTTGTAAACGTGTAATACGTCGAAATGTATCGTAGTGCATCGTACCTGTTAGTCCTGTGTCATTCTTTGTAATATCATTGAGGGAAACGTGATGTCAAATTCATTTAGATTTGATGTCACTAACGGTCATTCGTGTTAGTTCGCGATAAATTGCGACTGTTCCCTAATAAATTCCGACTCATTGGGTCATTGAGGTGTAATTAAGTGTAATACAGTCACAAACGTGATTAGTATGTGTCTATAAATATAATATACGGTAATATGCGGAATTTGTACTTGCAGTGTATCGAATGCAGCAGAACCGTTTGTAAACGTGTAGTACGTCGAAATAAATCGTAATACATCGTACGTGTTAGTCCTGTGTCATTTTTTCTAATATTATTGCCGTAAGAGTCATGTCAAATCCATTCAGATTTGATGTCACTAACGGTCATTCGTGTTAGAACGCGATAAAATGCGACTGTTCCCTAATAAATTCCGACTCAATGGGTCATTGAGGTGTAATTAAGTGTAATACAGTCACAAACGTGATTAGTATGTGTCTACAAATATAATATAAAATAATATGCGGAATTCGTGCTTGCAGTGTATCGAATGCAGCAGAACCGTTTGTAAACGTGTAATACGTCGAAATGTATCGTAGTGCATCGTACCTGTTAGTCCTGTGTCATTTTTTCTAATATTATTGCCGTAAGAGTCATGTCAAATCCATTCAGATTTGATGTCACTAACGGTCATTCGTGTTAGATCGCGATAAAATGCGACTGTTCCCTAATAAATTCCGACTCAATGGGTCATTGAGGTGTAATTAAGTGTAATACAGTCACAAACGTGATTAGTATGTGTCTACAAATATAATATAAAGTAATATGCGGAATTCGTACTTGCAGTGTATCGAATGCAGCAGAACCGTTTGTAAACGTGTAATACGTCGAAATGTATCGTAATGCATCGTACCTGTTAGTCCTGTTTCATTTTTTCTAATATTATTGCCGGAATAGTCATGTCAAATCCATTCAGATTTGATGTCACTAACGGTCATTCGTGTTAGATCGCGATAAAATGCGACTGTTCCCTAATAAATTCCGACTCAATGGGTCATTGAGGTGTAATTAAGTGTAATACAGTCACAAACGTGATTAGTATGTGTCTACAAATATAATATAATGTAATATGCGGAAATCGTACTTGCAGTGTATCGAATGCAGCAGAACCGTTTGTAAACGTGTAATACGTCGAAATATATCGTAATGCATCGTACCTGTTAGTCCTGTGTCATTCTTTGTAATATCATTGAGGGAAACGTGATGTCAAATTCATTTAGATTTGATGTCACTAACGGTCATTCGTGTTAGTTCGCGATAAATTGCGACTGTTCCCTAATAAATTCCGACTCATTGGGTCATTGAGGTGTAATTAAGTGTAATACAGTCACAAACGTGATTAGTATGTGTCTACAAATATAATATAAAGTAATATGCGGAATTCGTACTTGCAGTGTATCGAATGCAGCAGAACCGTTTGTAAACGTGTAATACGTCGAAATGTATCGTAGTGCATCGTACCTGTTAGTCCTGTTTCATTTTTTCTAATATTATTGCCGGAATAGTCATGTCAAATCCATTCAGATTTGATGTCACTAGCGGTCATTCGTGTTAGATCGCGATAAAATGCGACTGTTCCCTATTAAATTCCGACTCAATGGGTCATTGAGTTGTAATTAAGTGTAATACAGTCACAAACGTGATTAGTATGTGTCTACAAATATAATATAATGTAATATGCGGAAATCGTTCTTGCAGTGTATCGAATGCAGCAGAACCGTTTGTAAACGTGTAATACGTCGAAATATATCGTAATGCATCGTACCTGTTAGTCCTGTGTCATTTTTTCTAATATTATTGAGGGAAACGTGATGTCAAATTCATTCAGATTTGATGTCACTAACGGTCATTCGTGTTAGATCGCGATAAAATGCGACTGTTCCCTAATAAATTCCGACTCAATGGGTCATTGAGGTGTAATTAAGTGTAATACAGTCACAAACGTGATTAGTATGTGTCTACAAATATAATATAAAGTAATATGCGGAATTCGTACTTGCAGTGTATCGAATGCAGCAGAACCGTTTGTAAACGTGTAATACGTCGAAATATATCGTAATGCATCGTACCTGTTAGTCCTGTGTCATTTTTTCTAATATTATTGCCGGAATAGTCATGTCAAATCCATTCAGATTTGATGTCACTAACGGTCATTCGTGTTAGATCGCGATAAAATGCGACTGTTCCCTAATAAATTCCGACTCAATGGGTCATTGAGGTGTAATTAAGTGTAATACAGTCACAAACGTGATTAGTATGTGTCTACAAATATAATATACGGTAATATGCGGAATTCGTACTTGCAGTGTATCGAATGCAGCAGAACCGTTTGTAAACGTGTAATACGTCGAAATATATCGTAATGCATCGTACCTGTTAGTCCTGTGTCATTTTTTCTAATATTATTGCCGTAAGAGTCATGTCAAATCCATTCAGATTTGATGTCACTAACGGTCATTCGTGTTAGAACGCGATAAAATGCGACTGTTCCCTAATAAATTCCGACTCAATGGGTCATTGAGGTGTAATTAAGTGTAATACAGTCACAAACGTGATTAGTATGTGTCTACAAATATAATATAAGGTAATATGCGGAATTCGTACTTGCAGTGTATCGAATGCAGCAGAACCGTTTGTAAACGTGTAATACGTCGAAATGTATCGTAGTGCATCGTACCTGTTAGTCCTGTGTCATTTTTTCTAATATTATTGCCGGAAGAGTCATGTCAAATCCATTCAGATTTGATGTCACTAGCGGTCATTCGTGTTAGATCGCGATAAAATGCGACTGTTCCCTATTAAATTCCGACTCAATGGGTCATTGAGTTGTAATTAAGTGTAATACAGTCACAAACGTGATTAGTATGTGTCTACAAATATAATATAATGTAATATGCGGAAATCGTACTTGCAGTGTATCGAATGCAGCAGAACCGTTTGTAAACGTGTAATACGTCGAAATATATCGTAATGCATCGTACCTGTTAGTCCTGTGTCATTTTTTCTAATATTATTGAGGGAAACGTGATGTCAAATCCATTCAGATTTGATGTCACTAACGGTCATTCGTGTTAGTTCGCGATAAATTGCGACTGTTCCCTAATAAATTCCGACTCATTGGGTCATTGAGGTGTAATTAAGTGTAATACAGTCACAAACGTGATTAGTATGTGTCTACAAATATAATATAAAGTAATATGCGGAATTCGTACTTGCAGTGTATCGAATGCAGCAGAACCGTTTGTAAACGTGTAATACGTCGAAATATATCGTAATGCATCGTACCTGTTAGTCCTGTGTCATTTTTTCTAATATTATTGCCGGAAGAGTCATGTCAAATCCATTCAGATTTGATGTCACTAACGGTCATTCGTGTTAGATCGCGATAAAATGCGACTGTTCCCTAATAAATTCCGACTCAATGGGTCATTGAGGTGTAATTAAGTGTAATACAGTCACAAACGTGATTAGTATGTGTCTACAAATATAATATAAAGTAATATGCGGAATTCGTACTTGCAGTGTATCGAATGCAGCAGAACCGTTTGTAAACGTGTAATACGTCGAAATATATCGTAATGCATCGTACCTGTTAGTCCTGTGTCATTTTTTCTAATATTATTGAGGGAAACGTGATGTCAAATCCATTCAGATTTGATGTCACTAACGGTCATTCGTGTTAGATCGCGATAAAATGCGACTGTTCCCTAATAAATTCCGACTCAATGGGTCATTGAGGTGTAATTAAGTGTAATACAGTCACAAACGTGATTAGTATGTGTCTATAAATATAATATACGGTAATATGCGGAATTTGTACTTGCAGTGTATCGAATGCAGCAGAACCGTTTGTAAACGTGTAATACGTCGAAATATATCGTAATGCATCGTACCTGTTAGTCCTGTGTCATTTTTTCTAATATTATTGCCGTAAGAGTCATGTCAAATCCATTCAGATTTGATGTCACTAACGGTCATTCGTGTTAGAACGCGATAAAATGCGACTGTTCCCTAATAAATTCCGACTCAATGGGTCATTGAGGTGTAATTAAGTGTAATACAGTCACAAACGTGATTAGTATGTGTCTACAAATATAATATAAAGTAATATGCGGAATTCGTACTTGCAGTGTATCGAATGCAGCAGAACCGTTTGTAAACGTGTAATACGTCGAAATGTATCGTAGTGCATCGTACCTGTTAGTCCTGTGTCATTTTTTCTAATATTATTGCCGGAAGAGTCATGTCAAATCCATTCAGATTTGATGTCACTAACGGTCATTCGTGTTAGATCGCGATAAAATGCGACTGTTCCCTAATAAATTCCGACTCAATGGGTCATTGAGGTGTAATTAAGTGTAATACAGTCACAAACGTGATTAGTATGTGTCTACAAATATAATATAATGTAATATGCGGAATTCGTACTTGCAGTGTATCGAATGCAGCAGAACCGTTTGTAAACGTGTAATACGTCGAAATATATCGTAATGCATCGTACCTGTTAGTCCTGTGTCATTTTTTCTAATATTATTGCCGGAAGAGTCATGTCAAATCCATTCAGATTTGATGTCACTAACGGTCATTCGTGTTAGATCGCGATAAAATGCGACTGTTCCCTAATAAATTCCGACTCAATGGGTCATTGAGGTGTAATTAAGTGTAATACAGTCACAAACGTGATTAGTATGTGTCTACAAATATAATATAAAGTAATATGCGGAATTCGTACTTGCAGTGTATCGAATGCAGCAGAACCGTTTGTAAACGTGTAATACGTCGAAATATATCGTAATGCATCGTACCTGTTAGTCCTGTGTCATTTTTTCTAATATTATTGCCGGAATAGTCATGTCAAATCCATTCAGATTTGATGTCACTAACGGTCATTCGTGTTAGATCGCGATAAAATGCGACTGTTCCCTAATAAATTCCGACTCAATGGGTCATTGAGGTGTAATTAAGTGTAATACAGTCACAAACGTGATTAGTATGTGTCTACAAATATAATATACTGTAATATGCGGAATTCGTACTTGCAGTGTATCGAATGCAGCAGAACCGTTTGTAAACGTGTAATACGTCGAAATATATCGTAATGCATCGTACCTGTTAGTCCTGTGTCATTTTTTCTAATATTATTGCCGGAAGAGTCATGTCAAATCCATTCAGATTTGATGTCACTAACGGTCATTCGTGTTAGATCGCGATAAAATGCGACTGTTCCCTAATAAATTCCGACTCAATGGGTCATTGAGGTGTAATTAAGTGTAATACAGTCACAAACGTGATTAGTATGTGTCTACAAATATAATATAAAGTAATATGCGGAATTCGTACTTGCAGTGTATCGAATGCAGCAGAACCGTTTGTAAACGTGTAATACGTCGAAATGTATCGTAGTGCATCGTACCTGTTAGTCCTGTTTCATTTTTTCTAATATTATTGCCGGAATAGTCATGTCAAATCCATTCAGATTTGATGTCACTAGCGGTCATTCGTGTTAGATCGCGATAAAATGCGACTGTTCCCTAATAAATTCCGACTCAATGGGTCATTGAGGTGTAATTAAGTGTAATACAGTCACAAACGTGATTAGTATGTGTCTACAAATATAATATAACGTAATATGCGGAATTCGTACTTGCAGTGTATCGAATGCAGCAGAACCGTTTGTAAACGTGTAATACGTCGAAATATATCGTAATGCATCGTACCTGTTAGTCCTGTGTCATTTTTTCTAATATTATTGCCGGAAGAGTCATGTCAAATCCATTCAGATTTGATGTCACTAACGGTCATTCGTGTTAGATCGCGATAAAATGCGACTGTTCCCTAATAAATTCCGACTCAATGGGTCATTGAGGTGTAATTAAGTGTAATACAGTCACAAACGTGATTAGTATGTGTCTACAAATATAATATAAAGTAATATGCGGAATTCGTACTTGCAGTGTATCGAATGCAGCAGAACCGTTTGTAAACGTGTAATACGTCGAAATATATCGTAATGCATCGTACCTGTTAGTCCTGTGTCATTTTTTCTAATATTATTGCCGGAAGAGTCATGTCAAATCCATTCAGATTTGATGTCACTAACGGTCATTCGTGTTAGATCGCGATAAAATGCGACTGTTCCCTAATAAATTCCGACTCAATGGGTCATTGAGGTGTAATTAAGTGTAATACAGTCACAAACGTGATTAGTATGTGTCTACAAATATAATATAATGTAATATGCGGAATTCGTACTTGCAGTGTATCGAATGCAGCAGAACCGTTTGTAAACGTGTAATACGTCGAAATATATCGTAATGCATCGTACCTGTTAGTCCTGTGTCATTTTTTCTAATATTATTGCCGGAAGAGTCATGTCAAATCCATTCAGATTTGATGTCACTAACGGTCATTCGTGTTAGATCGCGATAAAATGCGACTGTTCCCTAATAAATTCCGACTCAATGGGTCATTGAGGTGTAATTAAGTGTAATACAGTCACAAACGTGATTAGTATGTGTCTACAAATATAATATACTGTAATATGCGGAATTCGTACTTGCAGTGTATCGAATGCAGCAGAACCGTTTGTAAACGTGTAATACGTCGAAATATATCGTAATGCATCGTACCTGTTAGTCCTGTGTCATTCTTTCTAATATTATTGCCGGAAACGTGATGTCAAATCCATTCAGATTTGATGTCACTAACGGTCATTCGTGTTAGATCGCGATAAAATGCGACTGTTCCCTAATAAATTCCGACTCAATGGGTCATTGAGGTGTAATTAAGTGTAATACAGTCACAAACGTGATTAGTATGTGTCTACAAATATAATATACGGTAATATGCGGAATTCGTACTTGCAGTGTATCGAATGCAGCAGAACCGTTTGTAAACGTGTAATACGTCGAAATATATCGTAATGCATCGTACCTGTTAGTCCTGTGTCATTTTTTCTAATATTATTGCCGGAAGAGTCATGTCAAATCCATTCAGATTTGATGTCACTAACGGTCATTCGTGTTAGATCGCGATAAAATGCGACTGTTCCCTAATAAATTCCGACTCAATGGGTCATTGAGGTGTAATTAAGTGTAATACAGTCACAAACGTGATTAGTATGTGTCTACAAATATAATATACGGTAATATGCGGAATTCGTACTTGCAGTGTATCGAATGCAGCAGAACCGTTTGTAAACGTGTAATACGTCGAAATATATCGTAATGCATCGTACCTGTTAGTCCTGTGTCATACTTTCTAATATTATTGAGGGAAACGTGATGTCAAATCCATTCAGATTTGATGTCACTAACGGTCATTCGTGTTAGATCGCGATAAAATGCGACTGTTCCCTAATAAATTCCGACTCAATGGGTCATTGAGGTGTAATTAAGTGTAATACAGTCACAAACGTGATTAGTATGTGTCTACAAATATAATACACGGTAATATGCGGAATTCGTACTTGCAGTGTATCGAATGCAGCAGAACCGTTTGTAAACGTGTAATACGTCGAAATATATCGTAATGCATCGTACCTGTTAGTCCTGTGTCATTTTTTCTAATATTATTGCCGGCAGAGTCATGTCAAATCCATTCAGATTTGATGTCACTAACGGTCTTTCGTGTTAGATCGCGATAAAATGCGACTGTTCCCTAATAAATTCCGACTCAATGGGTCTTTGAGGTGTAATTAAGTGTAATACAGTCACAAACGTGATTAGTATGTGTCTACAAATATAATATACGGTAATATGCGGAATTCGTACTTGCAGTGTATCGAATGCAGCAGAACCGTTTGTAAACGTGTAATACGTCGAAATATATCGTAATGCATCGTACCTGTTAGTCCTGTGTCATTTTTTCTAATATTATTGCCGGAAGAGTCATGTCAAATCCATTCAGATTTGATGTCACTAACGGTCATTCGTGTTAGATCGCGATAAAATGCGACTGTTCCCTAATAAATTCCGACTCAATGGGTCATTGAGGTGTAATTAAGTGTAATACAGTCACAAACGTGATTAGTATGTGTCTACAAATATAATATACGGTAATATGCGGAATTCGTACTTGCAGTGTATCGAATGCAGCAGAACCGTTTGTAAACGTGTAATACGTCGAAATATATCGTAATGCATCGTACCTGTTAGTCCTGTGTCATTTTTTCTAATATTATTGCCGGAAGAGTCATGTCAAATCCATTCAGATTTGATGTCACTAACGGTCATTCGTGTCAGATCGCGATAAAATGCGACTGTTCCCTAATAAATTCCGACTCAATGGGTCATTGAGGTGTAATTAAGTGTAATACAGTCACAAACGTGATTAGTATGTGTCTACAAATATAATATGCGGAATTCGTACTTGCAGTGTATCGAATGCAGCAGAACCGTTTGTAAACGTGTAATACGTCGAAATATACCATAATGCATCGTACCTGTTAGTCGTGTGTCAATTTTTCTAATATTATTACCGGAAGAGTCATGTCAAATCCATTCAGGTTTGATGTCACTAACGGTCATTCGTGTTAGATCGCGATAAAATTGCGACGGTTCCCTAATAAATTCCGACTCAATGGGTCATTGAGGTGTAATTAAGTGTAATACAGTCACAAACGTGATTAGTATGTGTCTACAAATATAATATACGGTAATATGCGGAATTCGTACTTGCAGTGTATCGAATGCAGCAGAACCGTTTGTAAACGTGTAATACGTCGAAATATATCGTAATGCATCGTACCTGTTAGTCCTGTGTCATTTTTTCTAATATTATTGCCGGAAGAGTCATGTCAAATCCATTCAGATTTGATGTCACTAACGGTCATTCGTGTTAGATCGCGATAAAATGCGACTGTTCCCTAATAAATTCCGACTCAATGGGTCATTGAGGTGTAATTAAGTGTAATACAGTCACAAACGTGATTAGTATGTGTCTACAAATATAATATACGGTAATATGCGGAATTCGTACTTGCAGTGTATCGAATGCAGCAGAACCGTTTGTAAACGTGTAATACGTCGAAATATATCGTAATGCATCGTACCTGTTAGTCCTGTGTCATTTTTTCTAATATTATTGCCGGAAGAGTCATGTCAAATCCATTCAGATTTGATGTCACTAACGGTCATTCGTGTTAGATCGCGATAAAATGCGACTGTTCCCTAATAAATTCCGACTCAATGGGTCATTGAGGTGTAATTAAGTGTAATACAGTCACAAACGTGATTAGTATGTGTCTACAAATATAATATACGGTAATATGCGGAATTCGTACTTGCAGTGTATCGAATGCAGCAGAACCGTTTGTAAACGTGTAATACGTCGAAATATATCGTAATGCATCGTACCTGTTAGTCCTGTGTCATTTTTTCTAATATTATTGCCGGAAGAGTCATGTCAAATCCATTCAGATTTGATGTCACTAACGGTCATTCGTGTTAGATCGCGATAAAATGCGACTGTTCCCTAATAAATTCCGACTCAATGGGTCATTGAGGTGTAATTAAGTGTAATACAGTCACAAACGTGATTAGTATGTGTCTACAAATATAATATACGGTAATATGCGGAATTCGTACTTGCAGTGTATCGAATGCAGCAGAACCGTTTGTAAACGTGTAATACGTCGAAATATATCGTAATGCATCGTACCTGTTAGTCCTGTGTCATTCTTTCTAATATTATTGAGGGAAACGTGATGTCAAATCCATTCAGATTTGATGTCACTAACGGTCATTCGTGTTAGATCGCGATAAAATGCGACTGTTCCCTAATAAATTCCGACTCAATGGGTCATTGAGGTGTAATTAAGTGTAATACAGTCACAAACGTGATTAGTATGTGTCTACAAATATAATATACGGTAATATGCGGAATTCGTACTTGCAGTGTATCGAATGCAGCAGAACCGTTTGTAAACGTGTAATACGTCGAAATATATCGTAATGCATCGTACCTGTTAGTCCTGTGTCATTTTTTCTAATATTATTGCCGGAAGAGTCATGTCAAATCCATTCAGATTTGATGTCACTAACGGTCATTCGTGTTAGATCGCGATAAAATGCGACTGTTCCCTAATAAATTCCGACTCAATGGGTCATTGAGGTGTAATTAAGTGTAATACAGTCACAAACGTGATTAGTATGTGTCTACAAATATAATATACGGTAATATGCGGAATTCGTACTTGCAGTGTATCGAATGCAGCAGAACCGTTTGTAAACGTGTAATACGTCGAAATATATCGTAATGCATCGTACCTGTTAGTCCTGTGTCATTTTTTCTAATATTATTGCCGGCAGAGTCATGTCAAATCCATTCAGATTTGATGTCACTAACGGTCATTCGTGTTAGATCGCGATAAAATGCGACTGTTCCCTAATAAATTCCGACTCAATGGGTCATTGAGGTGTAATTAAGTGTAATACAGTCACAAACGTGATTAGTATGTGTCTACAAATATAATATACGGTAATATGTGGAATTCGTACTTGCAGTGTATCGAATGCAGCAGAACCGTATGTAAACGTGTAATACGTCGAAATATATCGTAATGCATCGTACCAGTTAGTCCTGTGTCATTTTTTCTGATATTATTGCCGGAAGAGTCATGTCAAATCCATTCAGATTTGATGTCACTAACGGTCATTCGTGTTAGATCGCGATAAAATGCGACTGTTCCCTAATAAGTTCCGAATCAATGGGTCATTGAGGTGTAATTAAGTGTAATACAGTCACAAACGTGATTAGTATGTGTCTACAAATAAAATATACGATAATATGCGGAATTCGAACTTGCAGTGTATTGAATGCAGCAGAACCGTTTGTAAACGTGTAATACGTCGAAATATATCGTAATGCATCGTACCTGTTAGTCCTGTGTCATTCTTTCTAATATTATTGAGGGAAAAGTGATGTCAAATCCATTCAGATTTGATGTCACTAACGGTCTTTCGTGTTAGATCGCGATAAAATTCGACTGTTCCCGAATAAATTCCGACGCAATTGGTCATTGAGGTGTAATTAAGTGTAATACAGTCACAATCGTGATTAGTATGTGTCTATAAATATAATATACGGTAATATGCGGAATTCGTACTTGCAGTGTATCGAATGCAGCAGAACCGTTTGTAAACGGGTAATAAGTCGAAATATATCGTAATGCATCGTACCTGTTAGTCCTGTGTCATTATTTCTAATATTATTGCCGGAAGATTCATGTCAAATCCATTCAGATTTGATGTCACTAACGGTCATTCGTGTTAGATCGCGATAAAATGCGACTGTTCCCTAATAAATTCCGACTCAATGGGTCATTGAGTTGTAATTAAGTGTAATACAGTCACAAACGTGATTAGTATGTGTCTACAAATATAATATACGGTAATATGCGGAATTCGTACTTGCAGTGTATCGAATGCAGCAGAACCGTTTGTAAACGTGTAATACGTCGAAATATATCGTAATGCATCGTACCTGTTAGTCCTGTGTCATTTTTTCTAATATTATTGCCGGAAGAGTCATGTCAAATCCATTCAGATTTGATGTCACTAACGGTCATTCGTGTTAAATCGCGATAAAATGCGACTGTTCCCTAATAAATTCCGACTCAATTGGTCATTGAGGTGTAATTAAGTGTAATACAGTCACAAACGTGATTAGTATGTGTCTACAAATATAATATACGGTAATATGCGGAATTCGTACTTGCAGTGTATCGAATGCAGCAGAACCGTTTGTAAACGTGTAATACGTCGAAATATATCGTAATGCATCGTACCTGTTAGTCCTGTGACATTTTTTCTTATATTATTGCCGGCAGAGTCATGTCAAATCCATTCAGATTTGATGTCACGAACGGTCATTCGTGTTAGATCGCGATAAAATGCGACTGTTCCCTAATAAATTCCGACTCAATGGGTCATTGAGGTGTAATTAAGTGTATTACAGTCACAAACGTGATTAGTATGTGTCTACAATTAAATATACGATAATATGCGGAATTCTAACTTGCAGTGTATTGAATGCAGCAGAACCGTTTGTAAACGTGTAATACGTCGATATATATCGTAATGCATCGTACCTGTTAGTCCTGTGTCATTCTTTCTAATATTATTGAGGGAAAAGTGATGTCAAATCCATTCAGATTTGATGTCACTAACGGTCATTCGTGTTAGATCGCGATAAAATGCGACTGTTCCCTAATAAATTCCGACTCAATGGGTCATTGAGGTGTAATTAAGTGTAATACAGTCACAAACGTGATTAGTATGTGTCTACAAATATAATATACGGTAATATGCGGAATTCGTACTTGCAGTGTATCGAATGCAGCAGAACCGTTTGTAAACGTGTAATACGTCGAAATATATCGTAATGCATCGTACCTGTTAGTCCTGTGTCATTATTTCTAATATTATTGCCGGAAGATTCATGTCAAATCCATTCAGATTTGATGTCACTAACGGTCATTCGTGTTAGATCGCGATAAAATGCGACTGTTCCCTAATAAATTCCGACTCAATGGGTCATTGAGGTGTAATTAAGTGTAATACAGTCACAAACGTGATTAGTATGTGTCTACAAATATAATATACGGTAATATGCGGAATTCGTACTTGCAGTGTATCGAATGCAGCAGAACCGTTTGTAAACGTGTAATACGTCGAAATATATCGTAATGCATCGTACCTGTTAGTCCTGTGTCATTTTTTCTAATATTATTGCCGGAAGAGTCATGTCAAATCCATTCAGATTTGATGTCACTAACGGTCATTCGTGTTAGATCGCGATAAAATGCGACTGTTCCCTAATAAATTCCGACTCAATGGGTCATTGAGGTGTAATTAAGTGTAATACAGTCACAAACGTGATTAGTATGTGTCTACAAATATAATATACGGTAATATGCGGAATTCGTACTTGCAGTGTATCGAATGCAGCAGAACCGTTTGTAAACGTGTAATACGTCGAAATATATCGTAATGCATCGTACCTGTTAGTCCTGTGTCATTTTTTCTAATATTATTGCCGGAAGAGTCATGTCAAATCCATTCAGATTTGATGTCACTAACGGTCATTCGTGTTAGATCGCGATAAAATGCGACTGTTCCCTAATAAATTCCGACTCAATGGGTCATTGAGGTGTAATTAAGTGTAATACAGTCACAAACGTGATTAGTATGTGTCTACAAATATAATATACGGTAATATGCGGAATTCGTACTTGCAGTGTATCGAATGCAGCAGAACCGTTTGTAAACGTGTAATAGGTCGAAATATATCGTAATGCATCGTACCTGTTAGTCCTGTGTCATTTTTTCTAATATTATTGCCGGAAGAGTCATGTCAAATCCATTCAGATATGATGTCACTAACGGTCATTCGTGTTAGATCGCGATAAAATGCGACTGTTCCCTAATAAATTCCGACTCAATGGGTCATTGAGGTGTAATTAAGTGTAATACAGTCACAAACGTGATTAGTATGTGTCTACAAATATAATATACGGTAATATGCGGAATTCGTACTTGCAGTGTATCGAATGCAGCAGAACCGTTTGTAAACGTGTAATACGTCGAAATATATCGTAATGCATCGTACCTGTTAGTCCTGTGTCATTTTTTCTAATATTATTGCCGGAAGAGTCATGTCAAATCCATTCAGATTTGATGTCACTAACGGTCATTCGTGTTAGATCGCGATAAAATGCGACTGTTCCCTAATAAATTCCGACTCAATGGGTCATTGAGGTGTAATTAAGTGTAATACAGTCACAAACGTGATTAGTATGTGTCTACAAATATAATATACGGTAATATGCGGAATTCGTACTTGCAGTGTATCGAATGCAGCAGAACCGTTTGTAAACGTGTAATACGTCGAAATATATCGTAATGCATCGTACCTGTTAGTCCTGTGTCATTTTTTCTAATATTATTGCCGGAAGAGTCATGTCAAATCCATTCAGATTTGATGTCACTAACGGTCATTCGTGTTAGATCGCGATAAAATGCGACTGTTCCCTAATAAATTCCGACTCAATGGGTCATTGAGGTGTAATTAAGTGTAATACAGTCACAAACGTGATTAGTATGTGTCTACAAATATAATATACGGTAATATGCGGAATTCGTACTTGCAGTGTATCGAATGCAGCAGAACCGTTTGTAAACGTGTAATACGTCGAAATATATCGTAATGCATCGTACCTGTTAGTCCTGTGTCATTCTTTCTAATATTATTGAGGGAAACGTGATGTCAAATCCATTCAGATTTGATGTCACTAACGGTCATTCGTGTTAGATCGCGATAAAATGCGACTGTTCCCTAATAAATTCCGACTCAATGGGTCATTGAGGTGTAATTAAGTGTAATACAGTCACAAACGTGATTAGTGTGTGTCTACAAATATAATATACTGTAATATGCGGAATTCGTACTTGCAGTGTATCGAATGCAGCAGAACCGTTTGTAAACGTGTAATACGTCGAAATATATCGTAATGCATCGTACCTGTTAGTCCTGTGTCATTCTTTCTAATATTATTGAGGGAAACGTGATGTCAAATCCATTCAGATTTGATGTCACTAACGGTCATTCGTGTTAGATCGCGATAAAATGCGACTGTTCCCTAATAAATTCCGACTCAATGGGTCATTGAGGTGTAATTAAGTGTAATACAGTCACAAACGTGATTAGTATGTGTCTACAAATATAATATACGGTAATATGCGGAATTCGTACTTGCAGTGTATCGAATGCAGCAGAACCGTTTGTAAACGTGTAATACGTCGAAATATATCGTAATGCATCGTACCTGTTAGTCCTGTGTCATTTTTTCTAATATTATTGCTGCAAGAGTCATGTCAAATCCATTCAGATTTGATGTCACTAACGGTCATTCGTGTTAGATCGCGATAAAATGCGACTGTTCCCTAATAAATTCCGACTCAATGGGTCATTGAGGTGTAATTAAGTGTAATACAGTCACAAACGTGATTAGTATGTGTCTACAAATATAATATACGGTAATATGCGGAATTCGTACTTGCAGTGTATCGAATGCAGCAGAACCGTTTGTAAACGTGTAATACGTCGAAATATATCGTAATGCATCGTACCTGTTAGTCCTGTGTCATTCTTTCTAATATTATTGAGGGAAGCGTGATGTCAAATCCATTCAGATTTGATGTCACTAACGGTCATTCGTGTTAGATCGCGATAAAATGCGACTGTTCCCTAATAAATTCCGACTCAATGGGTCATTGAGGTGTAATTAAGTGTAATACAGTCACAAACGTGATTAGTATGTGTCTACAAATATAATATACGGTAATATGCGGAATTCGTACTTGCAGTGTATCGAATGCAGCAGAACCGTTTGTAAACGTGTAATACGTCGAAATATATCGTAATGCATCGTACCTGTTAGTCCTGTGTCATTTTTTCTAATATTATTGCCGGCAGAGTCATGTCAAATCCATTCAGATTTGATGTCACTAACGGTCATTCGTGTTAGATCGCGATAAAATGCGACTGTTCCCTAATAAATTCCGACTCAATGGGTCATTGAGGTGTAATTAAGTGTAATACAGTCACAAACGTGATTAGTATGTGTCTACAAATATAATATACGGTAATATGCGGAATTCGTACTTGCAGTGTATCGAATGCAGCAGAACCGTTTGTAAACGTGTAATACGTCGAAATATATCGTAATGCATCGTACCTGTTAGTCCTGTGTCATTTTTTCTAATATTATTGCCGGAAGAGTCATGTCAAATCCATTCAGATTTGATGTCACTAACGGTCATTCGTGTTAGATCGCGATAAAATGCGACTGTTCCCTAATAAATTCCGACTCAATGGGTCATTGAGGTGTAATTAAGTGTAATACAGTCACAAACGTGATTAGTATGTGTCTACAAATATAATATACGGTAATATGCGGAATTCGTACTTGCAGTGTATCGAATGCAGCAGAACCGTTTGTAAACGTGTAATACGTCGAAATATATCGTAATGCATCGTACCTGTTAGTCCTGTGTCATTTTTTCTAATATTATTGCCGGAAGAGTCATGTCAAATCCATTCAGATTTGATGTCACTAACGGTCATTCGTGTTAGATCGCGATAAAATGCGACTGTTCCCTAATAAATTCCGACTCAATGGGTCATTGAGGTGTAATTAAGTGTAATACAGTCACAAACGTGATTAGTATGTGTCTACAAATATAATATACGGTAATATGCGGAATTCGTACTTGCAGTGTATCGAATGCAGCAGAACCGTTTGTAAACGTGTAATACGTCGAAATATATCGTAATGCATCGTACCTGTTAGTCCTGTGTCATTTTTTCTAATATTATTGCCGGCAGAGTCATGTCAAATCCATTCAGATTTGATGTCACTAACGGTCATTCGTGTTAGATCGCGATAAAATGCGACTGTTCCCTAATAAATTCCGACTCAATGGGTCATTGAGGTGTAATTAAGTGTAATACAGTCACAAACGTGATTAGTATGTGTCTACAAATATAATATACGGTAATATGCGGAATTCGTACTTGCAGTGTATCGAATGCAGCAGAACCGTTTGTAAACGTGTAATACGTCGAAATATATCGTAATGCATCGTACCTGTTAGTCCTGTGTCATTTTTTCTAATATTATTGCCGGTAGAGTCATGTCAAATCCATTCAGATTTGATGTCACTAACGGTCATTCGTGTTAGATCGCGATAAAATGCGACTGTTCCCTAATAAATTCCGACTCAATGGGTCATTGAGGTGTAATTAAGTGTAATACAGTCACAAACGTGATTAGTATGTGTCTACAAATATAATATACGGTAATATGCGGAATTCGTACTTGCAGTGTATCGAATGCAGCAGAACCGTTTGTAAACGTGTAATACGTCGAAATATATCGTAATGCATCGTACCTGTTAGTCCTGTGTCATTTTTTCTAATATTATTGCCGGAAGAGTCATGTCAAATCCATTCAGATTTGATGTCACTAACGGTCATTCGTGTTAGATCGCGATAAAATGCGACTGTTCCCTAATAAATTCCGACTCAATGGGTCATTGAGGTGTAATTAAGTGTAATACAGTCACAAACGTGATTAGTATGTGTCTACAAATATAATATACGGTAATATGCGGAATTCGTACTTGCAGTGTATCGAATGCAGCAGAACCGTTTGTAAACGTGTAATACGTCGAAATATATCGTAATGCATCGTACCTGTTAGTCCTGTGTCATTTTTTCTAATATTATTGCCGGTAGAGTCATGTCAAATCCATTCAGATTTGATGTCACTAACGGTCATTCGTGTTAGATCGCGATAAAATGCGACTGTTCCCTAATAAATTCCGACTCAATGGGTCATTGAGGTGTAATTAAGTGTAATACAGTCACAAACGTGATTAGTATGTGTCTACAAATATTATATACGGTAATATGCGGAATTCGTACTTGCAGTGTATCGAATGCAGCAGAACCGTTTGTAAACGTGTAATACGTCGAAATATATCGTAATGCATCGTACCTGTTAGTCCTGTGTCATTCTTTCTAATATTATTGTGGGTAGAGTGATGTCAAATCCATTCAGATTTGATGTCACTAACGGTCATTCGTGTTAGATCGCGATAAAATGCGACTGTTCCCTAATAAATTCCGACTCAATGGGTCATTGAGGTGTAATTAAGTGTAATACAGTCACAAACGTGATTAGTATGTGTATACAAATATAATATACTGTAATATGCGGAATTCGTACTTGCAGTGTATCGAATGCAGCAGAACCGTTTGTAAACGTGTAATACGTCGAAATATATCGTAATGCATCGTACCTGTTAGTCCTGTGTCATTTTTTCTAATATTATTGCGGGTAGAGTGATGTCAAATCCATTCAGATTTGATGTCACTAACGGTCATTCGTGTTAGATCGCGATAAAATGCGACTGTTCCCTAATAAATTCCGACTCAATGGGTCATTGAGGTGTAATTAAGTGTAATACAGTCACAAACGTGATTAGTATGTGTCTACAAATATAATATACTGTAATATGCGGAATTCGTGCTTGCAGTGTATCGAATGCAGCAGAACCGTTTGTAAACGTGTAATACGTCGAAATATATCGTAATGCATCGTACCTGTTAGTCCTGTGTCATTTTTTCTAATATTATTGCGGGAAGAGTGATGTCAAATCCATTCAGATTTGATGTCACTAACGGTCATTCGTGTTAGATCGCGATAAAATGCGACTGTTCCCTAATAAATTCCGACTCAATGGGTCATTGAGGTGTAATTAAGTGTAATACAGTCACAAACGTGATTAGTATGTGTCTACAAATATAATATACGGTAATATGCGGAATTCGTACTTGCAGTGTATCGAATGCAGCAGAACCGTTTGTAAACGTGTAATACGTCGAAATATATCGTAATGCATCGTACCTGTTAGTCCTGTGTCATTTTTTCTAATATTATTGCCGGGAGAGTCATGTCAAATCCATTCAGATTTGATGTCACTAACGGTCATTCGTGTTAGATCGCGATAAAATGCGACTGTTCCCTAATAAATTCCGACTCAATGGGTCATTGAGGTGTAATTAAGTGTAATACAGTCACAAACGTGATTAGTTTGTGTTTACAAATATAATATACGGTAATATGCGGAATTCGTACTTGCAGTGTATCGAATGCAGCAGAACCGTTTGTAAACGTGTAATACGTCGAAATATATCGTAATGCATCGTACCTGTTAGTCCTGTGTCATTTTTTCTAATATTATTGCCGGAAGAGTCATGTCAAATCCATTCAGATTTGATGTCACTAACGGTCATTCGTGTTAGATCGCGATAAAATGCGACTGTTCCCTAATAAATTCCGACTCAATGGGTCATTGAGGTGTAATTAAGTGTAATACAGTCACAAACGTGATTAGTATGTGTCTACAAATATAATATACGGTAATATGCGGAATTCGTACTTGCAGTGTATCGAATGCAGCAGAACCGTTTGTAAACGTGTAATACGTCGAAATATATCGTAATGCATCGTACCTGTTAGTCCTGTGTCACTCTTTCTAATATTATTGAGGGAAACGTGATGTCAAATCCATTCAGATTTGATGTCACTAACGGTCATTCGTGTTAGATCGCGATAAAATGCGACTGTTCCCTAATAAATTCCGACTCAATGGGTCATTGAGGTGTAATTAAGTGTAATACAGTCACAAACGTGATTAGTATGTGTCTACAAATATAATATACGGTAATATGCGGAATTCGTACTTGCAGTGTATCGAATGCAGCAGAACCGTTTGTAAACGTGTAATACGTCGAAATATATCGTAATGCATCGTACCTGTTAGTCCTGTGTCATTTTTTCTAATATTATTGCCGGAAGAGTCATGTCAAATCCATTCAGATTTGATGTCACTAACGGTCATTCGTGTTAGATCGCGATAAAATGCGACTGTTCCCTAATAAATTCCGACTCAATGGGTCATTGAGGTGTAATTAAGTGTAATACAGTCACAAACGTGATTAGTATGTGTCTACAAATATAATATACGGTAATATGCGGAATTCGTACTTGCAGTGTATCGAATGCAGCAGAACCGTTTGTAAACGTGTAATACGTCGAAATATATCGTAATGCATCGTACCTGTTAGTCCTGTGTCATTTTTTCTAATATTATTGCCGGAAGAGTCATGTCAAATCCATTCAGATTTGATGTCACTAACGGTCATTCGTGTTAGATCGCGATAAAATGCGACTGTTCCCTAATAAATTCCGACTCAATGGGTCATTGAGGTGTAATTAAGTGTAATACAGTCACAAACGTGATTAGTATGTGTCTACAAATATAATATACGGTAATATGCGGAATTCGTACTTGCAGTGTATCGAATGCAGCAGAACCGTTTGTAAACGTGTAATACGTCGAAATATATCGTAATGCATCGTACCTGTTAGTCCTGTGTCATTTTTTCTAATATTATTGCCGGAAGAGTCATGTCAAATCCATTCAGATTTGATGTCACTAACGGTCATTCGTGTTAGATCGCGATAAAATGCGACTGTTCCCTAATAAATTCCGACTCAATGGGTCATTGAGGTGTAATTAAGTGTAATACAGTCACAAACGTGATTAGTATGTGTCTACAAATATAATATACGGTAATATGCGGAATTCGTACTTGCAGTGTATCGAATGCAGCAGAACCGTTTGTAAACGTGTAATACGTCGAAATATATCGTAATGCATCGTACCTGTTAGTCCTGTGTCATTTTTTCTAATATTATTGCCGGAAGAGTGATGTCAAATCCATTCAGATTTGATGTCACTAACGGTCATTCGTGTTAGATCGCGATAAAATGCGACTGTTCCCTAATAAATTCCGACTCAATGGGTCATTGAGGTGTAATTAAGTGTAATACAGTCACAAACGTGATTAGTATGTGTCTACAAATATAATATACGGTAATATGCGGAATTCGTACTTGCAGTGTATCGAATGCAGCAGAACCGTTTGTAAACGTGTAATACGTCGAAATATATCGTAATGCATCGTACCTGTTAGTCCTGTGTCATTTTTTCTAATATTATTGAGGGAAGAGTCATGTCAAATCCATTCAGATTTGATGTCACTAACGGTCATTCGTGTTAGATCGCGATAAAATGCGACTGTTCCCTAATAAATTCCGACTCAATGGGTCATTGAGGTGTAATTAAGTGTAATACAGTCACAAACGTGATTAGTATGTGTCTACAAATATAATATACGGTAATATGCGGAATTCGTACTTGCAGTGTATCGAATGCAGCAGAACCGTTTGTAAACGTGTAATACGTCGAAATATATCGTAATGCATCGTACCTGTTAGTCCTGTGTCATTTTTTCTAATATTATTGCCGGAAGAGTCATGTCAAATCCATTCAGATTTGATGTCACTAACGGTCATTCGTGTTAGATCGCGATAAAATGCGACTGTTCCCTAATAAATTCCGACTCAATGGGTCATTGAGGTGTAATTAAGTGTAATACAGTCACAAACGTGATTAGTATGTGTCTACAAATATAATATACGGTAATATGCGGAATTCGTACTTGCAGTGTATCGAATGCAGCAGAACCGTTTGTAAACGTGTAATACGTCGAAATATATCGTAATGCATCGTACCTGTTAGTCCTGTGTCATTTTTTCTAATATTATTGCCGGAAGAGTCATGTCAAATCCATTCAGATTTGATGTCACTAACGGTCATTCGTGTTAGATCGCGATAAAATGCGACTGTTCCCTAATAAATTCCGACTCAATGGGTCATTGAGGTGTAATTAAGTGTAATACAGTCACAAACGTGATTAGTATGTGTTTACAAATATTATATACTGTAATATGCGGAATTCGTAGTTGCAGTGTATCGAATGCAGCAGAACCGTTTGTAAACGTGTAATACGTCGAAATATATCGTAATGCATCGTACCTGTTAGTCCTGTGTCATTCTTTCTAATATTATTGGGGGAAACGTGATGTCAAATCCATTCAGATTTGATGTCACTAACGGTCATTCGTGTTAGATCGCGATAAAATGCGACTGTTCCCTAATAAATTCCGACTCAATGGGTCATTGAGGTGTAATTAAGTGTAATACAGTCACAAACGTGATTAGTATGTGTCTACAAATATAATATACGGTAATATGCGGAATTCGTACTTGCAGTGTATCGAATGCAGCAGAACCGTTTGTAAACGTGTAATACGTCGAAATATATCGTAATGCATCGTACCTGTTAGTCCTGTGTCATTTTTTCTAATATTATTGCCGGAAGAGTCATGTCAAATCCATTCAGATTTGATGTCACTAACGGTCATTCGTGTTAGATCGCGATAAAATGCGACTGTTCCCTAATAAATTCCGACTCAATGGGTCATTGAGGTGTAATTAAGTGTAATACAGTCACAAACGTGATTAGTATGTGTCTACAAATATAATATACGGTAATATGCGGAATTCGTACTTGCAGTGTATCGAATGCAGCAGAACCGTTTGTAAACGTGTAATACGTCGAAATATATCGTAATGCATCGTACCTGTTAGTCCTGTGTCATTTTTTCTAATATTATTGCCGGAAGAGTCATGTCAAATCCATTCAGATTTGATGTCACTAACGGTCATTCGTGTTAGATCGCGATAAAATGCGACTGTTCCCTAATAAATTCCGACTCAATGGGTCATTGAGGTGTAATTAAGTGTAATACAGTCACAAACGTGATTAGTATGTGTTTACAAATATAATATACGGTAATATGCGGAATTCGTACTTGCAGTGTATCGAATGCAGCAGAACCGTTTGTAAACGTGTAATACGTCGAAATATATCGTAATGCATCGTACCTGTTAGTCCTGTGTCATTCTTTCTAATATTATTGTGGGAAACGTGATGTCAAATCCATTCAGATTTGATGTCACTAACGGTCATTCGTGTTAGATCGCGATAAAATGCGACTGTTCCCTAATAAATTCCGACTCAATGGGTCATTGAGGTGTAATTAAGTGTAATACAGTCACAAACGTGATTAGTATGTGTCTACAAATATAATATACGGTAATATGCGGAATTCGTACTTGCAGTGTATCGAATGCAGCAGAACCGTTTGTAAACGTGTAATACGTCGAAATATATCGTAATGCATCGTACCTGTTAGTCCTGTGTCATTTTTTCTAATATTATTGCCGGAAGAGTCATGTCAAATCCATTCAGATTTGATGTCACTAACGGTCATTCGTGTTAGATCGCGATAAAATGCGACTGTTCCCTAATAAATTCCGACTCAATGGGTCATTGAGGTGTAATTAAGTGTAATACAGTCACAAACGTGATTAGTATGTGTCTACAAATATAATATACGGTAATATGCGGAATTCGTACTTGCAGTGTATCGAATGCAGCAGAACCGTTTGTAAACGTGTAATACGTCGAAATATATCGTAATGCATCGTACCTGTTAGTCCTGTGTCATTTTTTCTAATATTATTGCCGGAAGAGTCATGTCAAATCCATTCAGATTTGATGTCACTAACGGTCATTCGTGTTAGATCGCGATAAAATGCGACTGTTCCCTAATAAATTCCGACTCAATGGGTCATTGAGGTGTAATTAAGTGTAATACAGTCACAAACGTGATTAGTATGTGTCTACAAATATAATATACTGTAATATGCGGAATTCGTACTTGCAGTGTATCGAATGCAGCAGAACCGTTTGTAAACGTGTAATACGTCGAAATATATCGTAATGCATCGTACCTGTTAGTCCTGTGTCATTTTTTCTAATATTATTGCCGGAAGAGTCATGTCAAATCCATTCAGATTTGATGTCACTAACGGTCATTCGTGTTAGATCGCGATAAAATGCGACTGTTCCCTAATAAATTCCGACTCAATGGGTCATTGAGGTGTAATTAAGTGTAATACAGTCACAAACGTGATTAGTATGTGTCTACAAATATAATATACGGTAATATGCGGAATTCGTACTTGCAGTGTATCGAATGCAGCAGAACCGTTTGTAAACGTGTAATACGTCGAAATATATCGTAATGCATCGTACCTGTTAGTCCTGTGTCATTTTTTCTAATATTATTGCCGGAAGAGTCATGTCAAATCCATTCAGATTTGATGTCACTAACGGTCATTCGTGTTAGATCGCGATAAAATGCGACTGTTCCCTAATAAATTCCGACTCAATGGGTCATTGAGGTGTAATTAAGTGTAATACAGTCACAAACGTGATTAGTATGTGTCTACAAATATAATATACGGTAATATGCGGAATTCGTACTTGCAGTGTATCGAATGCAGCAGAACCGTTTGTAAACGTGTAATACGTCGAAATATATCGTAATGCATCGTACCTGTTAGTCCTGTGTCATTTTTTCTAATATTATTGCCGGAAGAGTCATGTCAAATCCATTCAGATTTGATGTCACTAACGGTCATTCGTGTTAGATCGCGATAAAATGCGACTGTTCCCTAATAAATTCCGACTCAATGGGTCATTGAGGTGTAATTAAGTGTAATACAGTCACAAACGTGATTAGTATGTGTCTACAAATATAATATACGGTAATATGCGGAATTCGTACTTGCAGTGTATCGAATGCAGCAGAACCGTTTGTAAACGTGTAATACGTCGAAATATATCGTAATGCATCGTACCTGTTAGTCCTGTGTCATTTTTTCTAATATTATTGCCGGAAGAGTCATGTCAAATCCATTCAGATTTGATGTCACTAACGGTCATTCGTGTTAGATCGCGATAAAATGCGACTGTTCCCTAATAAATTCCGACTCAATGGGTCATTGAGGTGTAATTAAGTGTAATACAGTCACAAACGTGATTAGTATGTGTCTACAAATATAATATACGGTAATATGCGGAATTCGTACTTGCAGTGTATCGAATGCAGCAGAACCGTTTGTAAACGTGTAATACGTCGAAATATATCGTAATGCATCGTACCTGTTAGTCCTGTGTCATTTTTTCTAATATTATTGCCGGAAGAGTCATGTCAAATCCATTCAGATTTGATGTCACTAACGGTCATTCGTGTTAGATCGCGATAAAATGCGACTGTTCCCTAATAAATTCCGACTCAATGGGTCATTGAGGTGTAATTAAGTGTAATACAGTCACAAACGTGATTAGTATGTGTCTACAAATATAATATACGGTAATATGCGGAATTCGTACTTGCAGTGTATCGAATGCAGCAGAACCGTTTGTAAACGTGTAATACGTCGAAATATATCGTAATGCATCGTACCTGTTAGTCCTGTGTCATTTTTTCTAATATTATTGCCGGAAGAGTCATGTCAAATCCATTCAGATTTGATGTCACTAACGGTCATTCGTGTTAGATCGCGATAAAATGCGACTGTTCCCTAATAAATTCCGACTCAATGGGTCATTGAGGTGTAATTAAGTGTAATACAGTCACAAACGTGATTAGTATGTGTCTACAAATATAATATACGGTAATATGCGGAATTCGTACTTGCAGTGTATCGAATGCAGCAGAACCGTTTGTAAACGTGTAATACGTCGAAATATATCGTAATGCATCGTACCTGTTAGTCCTGTGTCATTTTTTCTAATATTATTGAGGGAAGAGTCATGTCAAATCCATTCAGATTTGATGTCACTAACGGTCATTCGTGTTAGATCGCGATAAAATGCGACTGTTCCCTAATAAATTCCGACTCAATGGGTCATTGAGGTGTAATTAAGTGTAATACAGTCACAAACGTGATTAGTATGTGTCTACAAATATAATATACGGTAATATGCGGAATTCGTACTTGCAGTGTATCGAATGCAGCAGAACCGTTTGTAAACGTGTAATACGTCGAAATATATCGTAATGCATCGTACCTGTTAGTCCTGTGTCATTTTTTCTAATATTATTGCCGGAAGAGTCATGTCAAATCCATTCAGATTTGATGTCACTAACGGTCATTCGTGTTAGATCGCGATAAAATGCGACTGTTCCCTAATAAATTCCGACTCAATGGGTCATTGAGGTGTAATTAAGTGTAATACAGTCACAAACGTGATTAGTATGTGTCTACAAATATAATATACGGTAATATGCGGAATTCGTACTTGCAGTGTATCGAATGCAGCAGAACCGTTTGTAAACGTGTAATACGTCGAAATATATCGTAATGCATCGTACCTGTTAGTCCTGTGTCATTTTTTCTAATATTATTGCCGGAAGAGTCATGTCAAATCCATTCAGATTTGATGTCACTAACGGTCATTCGTGTTAGATCGCGATAAAATGCGACTGTTCCCTAATAAATTCCGACTCAATGGGTCATTGAGGTGTAATTAAGTGTAATACAGTCACAAACGTGATTAGTATGTGTCTACAAATATAATATACGGTAATATGCGGAATTCGTACTTGCAGTGTATCGAATGCAGCAGAACCGTTTGTAAACGTGTAATACGTCGAAATATATCGTAATGCATCGTACCTGTTAGTCCTGTGTCATTTTTTCTAATATTATTGCCGGAAGAGTCATGTCAAATCCATTCAGATTTGATGTCACTAACGGTCATTCGTGTTAGATCGCGATAAAATGCGACTGTTCCCTAATAAATTCCGACTCAATGGGTCATTGAGGTGTAATTAAGTGTAATACAGTCACAAACGTGATTAGTATGTGTCTACAAATATAATATACTGTAATATGCGGAATTCGTACTTGCAGTGTATCGAATGCAGCAGAACCGTTTGTAAACGTGTAATACGTCGAAATATATCGTAATGCATCGTACCTGTTAGTCCTGTGTCATTTTTTCTAATATTATTGAGGGAAGAGTCATGTCAAATCCATTCAGATTTGATGTCACTAACGGTCATTCGTGTTAGATCGCGATAAAATGCGACTGTTCCCTAATAAATTCCGACTCAATGGGTCATTGAGGTGTAATTAAGTGTAATACAGTCACAAACGTGATTAGTATGTGTTTACAAATATAATATACTGTAATATGCGGAATTCGTACTTGCAGTGTATCGAATGCAGCAGAACCGTTTGTAAACGTGTAATACGTCGAAATATATCGTAATGCATCGTACCTGTTAGTCCTGTGTCATTTTTTCTAATATTATTGAGGGAAGAGTGATGTCAAATCCATTCAGATTTGATGTCACTAACGGTCATTCGTGTTAGATCGCGATAAAATGCGACTGTTCCCTAATAAATTCCGACTCAATGGGTCATTGAGGTGTAATTAAGTGTAATACAGTCACAAACGTGATTAGTATGTGTCTACAAATATAATATACGGTAATATGCGGAATTCGTACTTGCAGTGTATCGAATGCAGCAGAACCGTTTGTAAACGTGTAATACGTCGAAATATATCGTAATGCATCGTACCTGTTAGTCCTGTGTCATTTTTTCTAATATTATTGCCGGAAGAGTCATGTCAAATCCATTCAGATTTGATGTCACTAACGGTCATTCGTGTTAGATCGCGATAAAATGCGACTGTTCCCTAATAAATTCCGACTCAATGGGTCATTGAGGTGTAATTAAGTGTAATACAGTCACAAACGTGATTAGTATGTGTCTACAAATATAATATACGGTAATATGCGGAATTCGTACTTGCAGTGTATCGAATGCAGCAGAACCGTTTGTAAACGTGTAATACGTCGAAATATATCGTAATGCATCGTACCTGTTAGTCCTGTGTCATTTTTTCTAATATTATTGCCGGAAGAGTCATGTCAAATCCATTCAGATTTGATGTCACTAACGGTCATTCGTGTTAGATCGCGATAAAATGCGACTGTTCCCTAATAAATTCCGACTCAATGGGTCATTGAGGTGTAATTAAGTGTAATACAGTCACAAACGTGATTAGTATGTGTCTACAAATATAATATACGGTAATATGCGGAATTCGTACTTGCAGTGTATCGAATGCAGCAGAACCGTTTGTAAACGTGTAATACGTCGAAATATATCGTAATGCATCGTACCTGTTAGTCCTGTGTCATTTTTTCTAATATTATTGCCGGAAGAGTCATGTCAAATCCATTCAGATTTGATGTCACTAACGGTCATTCGTGTTAGATCGCGATAAAATGCGACTGTTCCCTAATAAATTCCGACTCAATGGGTCATTGAGGTGTAATTAAGTGTAATACAGTCACAAACGTGATTAGTATGTGTCTACAAATATAATATACGGTAATATGCGGAATTCGTACTTGCAGTGTATCGAATGCAGCAGAACCGTTTGTAAACGTGTAATACGTCGAAATATATCGTAATGCATCGTACCTGTTAGTCCTGTGTCATTTTTTCTAATATTATTGCCGGAAGAGTCATGTCAAATCCATTCAGATTTGATGTCACTAACGGTCATTCGTGTTAGATCGCGATAAAATGCGACTGTTCCCTAATAAATTCCGACTCAATGGGTCATTGAGGTGTAATTAAGTGTAATACAGTCACAAACGTGATTAGTATGTGTCTACAAATATAATATACGGTAATATGCGGAATTCGTACTTGCAGTGTATCGAATGCAGCAGAACCGTTTGTAAACGTGTAATACGTCGAAATATATCGTAATGCATCGTACCTGTTAGTCCTGTGTCATTTTTTCTAATATTATTGCCGGAAGAGTCATGTCAAATCCATTCAGATTTGATGTCACTAACGGTCATTCGTGTTAGATCGCGATAAAATGCGACTGTTCCCTAATAAATTCCGACTCAATGGGTCATTGAGGTGTAATTAAGTGTAATACAGTCACAAACGTGATTAGTATGTGTCTACAAATATAATATACGGTAATATGCGGAATTCGTACTTGCAGTGTATCGAATGCAGCAGAACCGTTTGTAAACGTGTAATACGTCGAAATATATCGTAATGCATCGTACCTGTTAGTCCTGTGTCATTTTTTCTAATATTATTGCCGGAAGAGTCATGTCAAATCCATTCAGATTTGATGTCACTAACGGTCATTCGTGTTAGATCGCGATAAAATGCGACTGTTCCCTAATAAATTCCGACTCAATGGGTCATTGAGGTGTAATTAAGTGTAATACAGTCACAAACGTGATTAGTATGTGTCTACAAATATAATATACGGTAATATGCGGAATTCGTACTTGCAGTGTATCGAATGCAGCAGAACCGTTTGTAAACGTGTAATACGTCGAAATATATCGTAATGCATCGTACCTGTTAGTCCTGTGTCATTTTTTCTAATATTATTGCCGGAAGAGTCATGTCAAATCCATTCAGATTTGATGTCACTAACGGTCATTCGTGTTAGATCGCGATAAAATGCGACTGTTCCCTAATAAATTCCGACTCAATGGGTCATTGAGGTGTAATTAAGTGTAATACAGTCACAAACGTGATTAGTATGTGTCTACAAATATAATATACGGTAATATGCGGAATTCGTACTTGCAGTGTATCGAATGCAGCAGAACCGTTTGTAAACGTGTAATACGTCGAAATATATCGTAATGCATCGTACCTGTTAGTCCTGTGTCATTTTTTCTAATATTATTGCCGGAAGAGTCATGTCAAATCCATTCAGATTTGATGTCACTAACGGTCATTCGTGTTAGATCGCGATAAAATGCGACTGTTCCCTAATAAATTCCGACTCAATGGGTCATTGAGGTGTAATTAAGTGTAATACAGTCACAAACGTGATTAGTATGTGTCTACAAATATAATATACGGTAATATGCGGAATTCGTACTTGCAGTGTATCGAATGCAGCAGAACCGTTTGTAAACGTGTAATACGTCGAAATATATCGTAATGCATCGTACCTGTTAGTCCTGTGTCATTTTTTCTAATATTATTGCCGGAAGAGTCATGTCAAATCCATTCAGATTTGATGTCACTAACGGTCATTCGTGTTAGATCGCGATAAAATGCGACTGTTCCCTAATAAATTCCGACTCAATGGGTCATTGAGGTGTAATTAAGTGTAATACAGTCACAAACGTGATTAGTATGTGTCTACAAATATAATATACGGTAATATGCGGAATTCGTACTTGCAGTGTATCGAATGCAGCAGAACCGTTTGTAAACGTGTAATACGTCGAAATATATCGTAATGCATCGTACCTGTTAGTCCTGTGTCATTTTTTCTAATATTATTGCCGGAAGAGTCATGTCAAATCCATTCAGATTTGATGTCACTAACGGTCATTCGTGTTAGATCGCGATAAAATGCGACTGTTCCCTAATAAATTCCGACTCAATGGGTCATTGAGGTGTAATTAAGTGTAATACAGTCACAAACGTGATTAGTATGTGTCTACAAATATAATATACGGTAATATGCGGAATTCGTACTTGCAGTGTATCGAATGCAGCAGAACCGTTTGTAAACGTGTAATACGTCGAAATATATCGTAATGCATCGTACCTGTTAGTCCTGTGTCATTTTTTCTAATATTATTGCCGGAAGAGTCATGTCAAATCCATTCAGATTTGATGTCACTAACGGTCATTCGTGTTAGATCGCGATAAAATGCGACTGTTCCCTAATAAATTCCGACTCAATGGGTCATTGAGGTGTAATTAAGTGTAATACAGTCACAAACGTGATTAGTATGTGTCTACAAATATAATATACGGTAATATGCGGAATTCGTACTTGCAGTGTATCGAATGCAGCAGAACCGTTTGTAAACGTGTAATACGTCGAAATATATCGTAATGCATCGTACCTGTTAGTCCTGTGTCATTTTTTCTAATATTATTGCCGGAAGAGTCATGTCAAATCCATTCAGATTTGATGTCACTAACGGTCATTCGTGTTAGATCGCGATAAAATGCGACTGTTCCCTAATAAATTCCGACTCAATGGGTCATTGAGGTGTAATTAAGTGTAATACAGTCACAAACGTGATTAGTATGTGTCTACAAATATAATATACGGTAATATGCGGAATTCGTACTTGCAGTGTATCGAATGCAGCAGAACCGTTTGTAAACGTGTAATACGTCGAAATATATCGTAATGCATCGTACCTGTTAGTCCTGTGTCATTTTTTCTAATATTATTGCCGGAAGAGTCATGTCAAATCCATTCAGATTTGATGTCACTAACGGTCATTCGTGTTAGATCGCGATAAAATGCGACTGTTCCCTAATAAATTCCGACTCAATGGGTCATTGAGGTGTAATTAAGTGTAATACAGTCACAAACGTGATTAGTATGTGTCTACAAATATAATATACGGTAATATGCGGAATTCGTACTTGCAGTGTATCGAATGCAGCAGAACCGTTTGTAAACGTGTAATACGTCGAAATATATCGTAATGCATCGTACCTGTTAGTCCTGTGTCATTTTTTCTAATATTATTGCCGGAAGAGTCATGTCAAATCCATTCAGATTTGATGTCACTAACGGTCATTCGTGTTAGATCGCGATAAAATGCGACTGTTCCCTAATAAATTCCGACTCAATGGGTCATTGAGGTGTAATTAAGTGTAATACAGTCACAAACGTGATTAGTATGTGTCTACAAATATAATATACGGTAATATGCGGAATTCGTACTTGCAGTGTATCGAATGCAGCAGAACCGTTTGTAAACGTGTAATACGTCGAAATATATCGTAATGCATCGTACCTGTTAGTCCTGTGTCATTTTTTCTAATATTATTGCCGGAAGAGTCATGTCAAATCCATTCAGATTTGATGTCACTAACGGTCATTCGTGTTAGATCGCGATAAAATGCGACTGTTCCCTAATAAATTCCGACTCAATGGGTCATTGAGGTGTAATTAAGTGTAATACAGTCACAAACGTGATTAGTATGTGTTTACAAATATAATATACTGTAATATGCGGAATTCGTACTTGCAGTGTATCGAATGCAGCAGAACCGTTTGTAAACGTGTAATACGTCGAAATATATCGTAATGCATCGTACCTGTTAGTCCTGTGTCATTCTTTCTAATATTATTGAGGGAAACGTCATGTCAAATCCATTCAGATTTGATGTCACTAACGGTCATTCGTGTTAGATCGCGATAAAATGCGACTGTTCCCTAATAAATTCCGACTCAATGGGTCATTGAGGTGTAATTAAGTGTAATACAGTCACAAACGTGATTAGTATGTGTCTACAAATATAATATACGGTAATATGCGGAATTCGTACTTGCAGTGTATCGAATGCAGCAGAACCGTTTGTAAACGTGTAATACGTCGAAATATATCGTAATGCATCGTACCTGTTAGTCCTGTGTCATTTTTTCTAATATTATTGCCGGAAGAGTCATGTCAAATCCATTCAGATTTGATGTCACTAACGGTCATTCGTGTTAGATCGCGATAAAATGCGACTGTTCCCTAATAAATTCCGACTCAATGGGTCATTGAGGTGTAATTAAGTGTAATACAGTCACAAACGTGATTAGTATGTGTCTACAAATATAATATACTGTAATATGCGGAATTCGTACTTGCAGTGTATCGAATGCAGCAGAACCGTTTGTAAACGTGTAATACGTCGAAATATATCGTAATGCATCGTACCTGTTAGTCCTGTGTCATTTTTTCTAATATTATTGCCGGAAGAGTCATGTCAAATCCATTCAGATTTGATGTCACTAACGGTCATTCGTGTTAGATCGCGATAAAATGCGACTGTTCCCTAATAAATTCCGACTCAATGGGTCATTGAGGTGTAATTAAGTGTAATACAGTCACAAACGTGATTAGTATGTGTCTACAAATATAATATACTGTAATATGCGGAATTCGTACTTGCAGTGTATCGAATGCAGCAGAACCGTTTGTAAACGTGTAATACGTCGAAATATATCGTAATGCATCGTACCTGTTAGTCCTGTGTCATTTTTTCTAATATTATTGCCGGAAGAGTCATGTCAAATCCATTCAGATTTGATGTCACTAACGGTCATTCGTGTTAGATCGCGATAAAATGCGACTGTTCCCTAATAAATTCCGACTCAATGGGTCATTGAGGTGTAATTAAGTGTAATACAGTCACAAACGTGATTAGTATGTGTCTACAAATATAATATACGGTAATATGCGGAATTCGTACTTGCAGTGTATCGAATGCAGCAGAACCGTTTGTAAACGTGTAATACGTCGAAATATATCGTAATGCATCGTACCTGTTAGTCCTGTGTCATTTTTTCTAATATTATTGCCGGAAGAGTCATGTCAAATCCATTCAGATTTGATGTCACTAACGGTCATTCGTGTTAGATCGCGATAAAATGCGACTGTTCCCTAATAAATTCCGACTCAATGGGTCATTGAGGTGTAATTAAGTGTAATACAGTCACAAACGTGATTAGTATGTGTCTACAAATATAATATACGGTAATATGCGGAATTCGTACTTGCAGTGTATCGAATGCAGCAGAACCGTTTGTAAACGTGTAATACGTCGAAATATATCGTAATGCATCGTACCTGTTAGTCCTGTGTCATTTTTTCTAATATTATTGCCGGAAGAGTCATGTCAAATCCATTCAGATTTGATGTCACTAACGGTCATTCGTGTTAGATCGCGATAAAATGCGACTGTTCCCTAATAAATTCCGACTCAATGGGTCATTGAGGTGTAATTAAGTGTAATACAGTCACAAACGTGATTAGTATGTGTCTACAAATATAATATACGGTAATATGCGGAATTCGTACTTGCAGTGTATCGAATGCAGCAGAACCGTTTGTAAACGTGTAATACGTCGAAATATATCGTAATGCATCGTACCTGTTAGTCCTGTGTCATTCTTTTCTAATATTATTGCCGGAAGAGTCATGTCAAATCCATTCAGATTTGATGTCACTAACGGTCATTCGTGTTAGATCGCGATAAAATGCGACTGTTCCCTAATAAATTCCGACTCAATGGGTCATTGAGGTGTAATTAAGTGTAATACAGTCACAAACGTGATTAGTATGTGTCTACAAATATAATATACGGTAATATGCGGAATTCGTACTTGCAGTGTATCGAATGCAGCAGAACCGTTTGTAAACGTGTAATACGTCGAAATATATCGTAATGCATCGTACCTGTTAGTCCTGTGTCATTTTTTCTAATATTATTGAGGGAAGAGTGATGTCAAATCCATTCAGATTTGATGTCACTAACGGTCATTCGTGTTAGATCGCGATAAAATGCGACTGTTCCCTAATAAATTCCGACTCAATGGGTCATTGAGGTGTAATTAAGTGTAATACAGTCACAAACGTGATTAGTATGTGTCTACAAATATAATATACGGTAATATGCGGAATTCGTACTTGCAGTGTATCGAATGCAGCAGAACCGTTTGTAAACGTGTAATACGTCGAAATATATCGTAATGCATCGTACCTGTTAGTCCTGTGTCATTTTTTCTAATATTATTGAGGGAAGAGTGATGTCAAATCCATTCAGATTTGATGTCACTAACGGTCATTCGTGTTAGATCGCGATAAAATGCGACTGTTCCCTAATAAATTCCGACTCAATGGGTCATTGAGGTGTAATTAAGTGTAATACAGTCACAAACGTGATTAGTATGTGTCTACAAATATAATATACGGTAATATGCGGAATTCGTACTTGCAGTGTATCGAATGCAGCAGAACCGTTTGTAAACGTGTAATACGTCGAAATATATCGTAATGCATCGTACCTGTTAGTCCTGTGTCATTTTTTCTAATATTATTGCCGGAAGAGTGATGTCAAATCCATTCAGATTTGATGTCACTAACGGTCATTCGTGTTAGATCGCGATAAAATGCGACTGTTCCCTAATAAATTCCGACTCAATGGGTCATTGAGGTGTAATTAAGTGTAATACAGTCACAAACGTGATTAGTATGTGTTTACAAATATAATATACTGTAATATGCGGAATTCGTACTTGCAGTGTATCGAATGCAGCAGAACCGTTTGTAAACGTGTAATACGTCGAAATATATCGTAATGCATCGTACCTGTTAGTCCTGTGTGATTTTTTCTAATATTATTCCCGGCAGAGTCATGTCAAATCCATTCAGATTTGATGTCACTAACGGTCATTCGTGTTAGATCGCGATAAAATGCGACTGTTCCCTAATAAATTCCGACTCAATGGGTCATTGAGGTGTAATTAAGTGTAATACAGTCACAAACGTGATTAGTATGTGTTTACAAATATTATGTACTGTAATATGCGGAATTCGTTGTTGCAGTGTATCGAATGCAGCAGAACCGTTTGTAAACGTGTAATACGTCGAAATATATCGTAATGCATCGTACCTGTTAGTCCTGTGTCATTCTTTCTAATATTATTCAGGGAAACGTGATGTCAAATCCATTCAGATTTGATGTCACTAACGGTCATTCGTGTTAGATCGCGATAAAATGCGACTGTTCCCTAATAAATTCCGACTCAATGGGTCATTGAGGTGTAATTAAGTGTAATACAGTCACAAACGTGATTAGTATGTGTTTACAAATATTATGTACTGTAATATGCGGAATTCGATGTTGCAGTGTATCGAATGCAGCAGAACCGTTTGTAAACGTGTAATACGTCGAAATATATCGTAATGCATCGTACCTGTTAGTCCTGTGTCATTCTTTCTAATATTATTGAGGGAAACGTGATGTCAAATCCATTCAGATTTGATGTCACTAACGGTCATTCGTGTTAGATCGCGATAAAATGCGACTGTTCCCTAATAAATTCCGACTCAATGGGTCATTGAGGTGTAATTAAGTGTAATACAGTCACAAACGTGATTAGTATGTGTCTACAAATATAATATAGGGTAATATGCGGAATTCGTTCTTGCAGTGTATCGAATGCAGCAGAACCGTTTGTAAACGTGTAATACGTCGAAATATATCGTAATGCATCGTACCTGTTAGTCCTGTGTGATTTTTTCTAATATTATTCCCGGCAGAGTCATGTCAAATCCATTCAGATTTGATGTCACTAACGGTCTTTCGTGTTAGATCGCGATAAAATGCGACTGTTCCCTAATAAATTCCGACTCAATGGGTCATTGAGGTGTAATTAAGTGTAATACAGTCACAAACGTGATTGGTATGTGTCTACAAATATAATATACTTTAATATGCGGAATTCGTACTTGCAGTGTATCGAATGCAGCAGAACCGTTTGTAAACGTGTAATACGTCGAAATATATCGTAATGCATCGTACCTGTTAGTCCTGTGTCATTTTTTCTAATATTATTGCCGGAAGAGTCATGTCAAATCCATTCAGATTTGATGTCACTAACGGTCATTCGTGTTAGATCGCGATAAAATGCGACTGTTCCCTAATAAATTCCGACTCAATGGGTCATTGAGGTGTAATTAAGTGTAATACAGTCACAAACGTGATTAGTATGTGTCTACAAATATAATATAGGGTAATATGCGGAATTCGTACTTGCAGTGTATCGAATGCAGCAGAACCGTTTGTAAACGTGTAATACGTCGAAATATATCGTAATGCATCGTACCTGTTAGTCCTGTGTCATTTTTTCTAATATTATTGCCGGAAGAGTCATGTCAAATCCATTCAGATTTGATGTCACTAACGGTCATTCGTGTTAGATCGCGATAAAATGCGACTGTTCCCTAATAAATTCCGACTCAATGGGTCATTGAGGTGTAATTAAGTGTAATACAGTCACAAACGTGATTAGTATGTGTCTACAAATATAATATACTGTAATATGCGGAATTCGTACTTGCAGTGTATCGAATGCAGCAGAACCGTTTGTAAACGTGTAATACGTCGAAATATATCGTAATGCATCGTACCTGTTAGTCCTGTGTCATTTTTTCTAATATTATTGCCGGCAGAGTCATGTCAAATCCATTCAGATTTGATGTCACTAACGGTCATTCGTGTTAGATCGCGATAAAATGCGACTGTTCCCTAATAAATTCCGACTCAATGGGTCATTGAGGTGTAATTAAGTGTAATACAGTCACAAACGTGATTAGTATGTGTCTACAAATATAATATACGGTAATATGCGGAATTCGTACTTGCAGTGTATCGAATGCAGCAGAACCGTTTGTAAACGTGTAATACGTCGAAATATATCGTAATGCATCGTACCTGTTAGTCCTGTGTCATTTTTTCTAATATTATTGCCGGAAGAGTCATGTCAAATCCATTCAGATTTGATGTCACTAACGGTCATTCGTGTTAGATCGCGATAAAATGCGACTGTTCCCTAATAAATTCCGACTCAATGGGTCATTGAGGTGTAATTAAGTGTAATACAGTCACAAACGTGATTAGTATGTGTCTACAAATATAATATACTGTAATATGCGGAATTCGTACTTGCAGTGTATCGAATGCAGCAGAACCGTTTGTAAACGTGTAATACGTCGAAATATATCGTAATGCATCGTACCTGTTAGTCCTGTGTCATTTTTTCTAATATTATTGCCGGAAGAGTCATGTCAAATCCATTCAGATTTGATGTCACTAACGGTCATTCGTGTTAGATCGCGATAAAATGCGACTGTTCCCTAATAAATTCCGACTCAATGGGTCATTGAGGTGTAATTAAGTGTAATACAGTCACAAACGTGATTAGTATGTGTCTACAAATATAATATACGGTAATATGCGGAATTCGTACTTGCAGTGTATCGAATGCAGCAGAACCGTTTGTAAACGTGTAATACGTCGAAATATATCGTAATGCATCGTACCTGTTAGTCCTGTGTCATTTTTTCTAATATTATTGCCGGAAGAGTCATGTCAAATCCATTCAGATTTGATGTCACTAACGGTCATTCGTGTTAGATCGCGATAAAATGCGACTGTTCCCTAATAAATTCCGACTCAATGGGTCATTGAGGTGTAATTAAGTGTAATACAGTCACAAACGTGATTAGTATGTGTCTACAAATATAATATACGGTAATATGCGGAATTCGTACTTGCAGTGTATCGAATGCAGCAGAACCGTTTGTAAACGTGTAATACGTCGAAATATATCGTAATGCATCGTACCTGTTAGTCCTGTGTCATTTTTTCTAATATTATTGCCGGAAGAGTCATGTCAAATCCATTCAGATTTGATGTCACTAACGGTCATTCGTGTTAGATCGCGATAAAATGCGACTGTTCCCTAATAAATTCCGACTCAATGGGTCATTGAGGTGTAATTAAGTGTAATACATTCACAAACGTGATTAGTATGTGTTTACAAATATTATGTACAGTAATATGCGGAATTCGTTGTTGCAGTGTAGCGAATGCAGCAGAACCGTTTGTAAACGTGTAATACGTCGAAATATATCGTAATGCATCGTACCTGTTAGTCCTGTGTCATTCTTTCTAATATTATTGAGGGAAACGTGATGTCAAATCCATTCAGATTTGATGTCACTAACGGTCATTCGTGTTAGATCGCGATAAAATGCGACTGTTCCCTAATAAATTCCGACTCAATGGGTCATTGAGGTGTAATTAAGTGTAATACAGTCACAAACGTGATTAGTATGTGTCTACAAATATAATATACTGTAATATGCGGAATTCGTGCTTGCAGTGTATCGAATGCAGCAGAACCGTTTGTAAACGTGTAATACGTCGAAATATATCGTAATGCATCGTACCTGTTAGTCCTGTGTCATTTTTTCTAATATTATTGCCGGAAGAGTCATGTCAAATCCATTCAGATTTGATGTCACTAACGGTCATTCGTGTTAGATCGCGATAAAATGCGACTGTTCCCTAATAAATTCCGACTCAATGGGTCATTGAGGTGTAATTAAGTGTAATACAGTCACAAACGTGATTAGTATGTGTCTACAAATATAATATACTGTAATATGCGGAATTCGTACTTGCAGTGTATCGAATGCAGCAGAACCGTTTGTAAACGTGTAATACGTCGAAATATATCGTAATGCATCGTACCTGTTAGTCCTGTGTCATTTTTTCTAATATTATTGCCGGAAGAGTCATGTCAAATCCATTCAGATTTGATGTCACTAACGGTCATTCGTGTTAGATCGCGATAAAATGCGACTGTTCCCTAATAAATTCCGACTCAATGGGTCATTGAGGTGTAATTAAGTGTAATACAGTCACAAACGTGATTAGTATGTGTCTACAAATATAATATACTGTAATATGCGGAATTCGTACTTGCAGTGTATCGAATGCAGCAGAACCGTTTGTAAACGTGTAATACGTCGAAATATATCGTAATGCATCGTACCTGTTAGTCCTGTGTCATTTTTTCTAATATTATTGCCGGAAGAGTCATGTCAAATCCATTCAGATTTGATGTCACTAACGGTCATTCGTGTTAGATCGCGATAAAATGCGACTGTTCCCTAATAAATTCCGACTCAATGGGTCATTGAGGTGTAATTAAGTGTAATACAGTCACAAACGTGATTAGTATGTGTCTACAAATATAATATACTGTAATATGCGGAATTCGTACTTGCAGTGTATCGAATGCAGCAGAACCGTTTGTAAACGTGTAATACGTCGAAATATATCGTAATGCATCGTACCTGTTAGTCCTGTGTCATTTTTTCTAATATTATTGCCGGAAGAGTCATGTCAAATCCATTCAGATTTGATGTCACTAACGGTCATTCGTGTTAGATCGCGATAAAATGCGACTGTTCCCTAATAAATTCCGACTCAATGGGTCATTGAGGTGTAATTAAGTGTAATACAGTCACAAACGTGATTAGTATGTGTCTACAAATATAATATACGGTAATATGCGGAATTCGTACTTGCAGTGTATCGAATGCAGCAGAACCGTTTGTAAACGTGTAATACGTCGAAATATATCGTAATGCATCGTACCTGTTAGTCCTGTGTCATTTTTTCTAATATTATTGCCGGAAGAGTCATGTCAAATCCATTCAGATTTGATGTCACTAACGGTCATTCGTGTTAGATCGCGATAAAATGCGACTGTTCCCTAATAAATTCCGACTCAATGGGTCATTGAGGTGTAATTAAGTGTAATACAGTCACAAACGTGATTAGTATGTGTCTACAAATATAATATACGGTAATATGCGGAATTCGTACTTGCAGTGTATCGAATGCAGCAGAACCGTTTGTAAACGTGTAATACGTCGAAATATATCGTAATGCATCGTACCTGTTAGTCCTGTGTCATTTTTTCTAATATTATTGCCGGAAGAGTCATGTCAAATCCATTCAGATTTGATGTCACTAACGGTCATTCGTGTTAGATCGCGATAAAATGCGACTGTTCCCTAATAAATTCCGACTCAATGGGTCATTGAGGTGTAATTAAGTGTAATACAGTCACAAACGTGATTAGTATGTGTCTACAAATATAATATACGGTAATATGCGGAATTCGTACTTGCAGTGTATCGAATGCAGCAGAACCGTTTGTAAACGTGTAATACGTCGAAATATATCGTAATGCATCGTACCTGTTAGTCCTGTGTCATTTTTTCTAATATTATTGCCGGAAGAGTCATGTCAAATCCATTCAGATTTGATGTCACTAACGGTCATTCGTGTTAGATCGCGATAAAATGCGACTGTTCCCTAATAAATTCCGACTCAATGGGTCATTGAGGTGTAATTAAGTGTAATACAGTCACAAACGTGATTAGTATGTGTCTACAAATATAATATACTGTAATATGCGGAATTCGTACTTGCAGTGTATCGAATGCAGCAGAACCGTTTGTAAACGTGTAATACGTCGAAATATATCGTAATGCATCGTACCTGTTAGTCCTGTGTCATTTTTTCTAATATTATTGCCGGAAGAGTCATGTCAAATCCATTCAGATTTGATGTCACTAACGGTCATTCGTGTTAGATCGCGATAAAATGCGACTGTTCCCTAATAAATTCCGACTCAATGGGTCATTGAGGTGTAATTAAGTGTAATACAGTCACAAACGTGATTAGTATGTGTCTACAAATATAATATACGGTAATATGCGGAATTCGTACTTGCAGTGTATCGAATGCAGCAGAACCGTTTGTAAACGTGTAATACGTCGAAATATATCGTAATGCATCGTACCTGTTAGTCCTGTGTCATTTTTTCTAATATTATTGCCGGAAGAGTCATGTCAAATCCATTCAGATTTGATGTCACTAACGGTCATTCGTGTTAGATCGCGATAAAATGCGACTGTTCCCTAATAAATTCCGACTCAATGGGTCATTGAGGTGTAATTAAGTGTAATACAGTCACAAACGTGATTAGTATGTGTCTACAAATATAATATACGGTAATATGCGGAATTCGTACTTGCAGTGTATCGAATGCAGCAGAACCGTTTGTAAACGTGTAATACGTCGAAATATATCGTAATGCATCGTACCTGTTAGTCCTGTGTCATTTTTTCTAATATTATTGCCGGAAGAGTCATGTCAAATCCATTCAGATTTGATGTCACTAACGGTCATTCGTGTTAGATCGCGATAAAATGCGACTGTTCCCTAATAAATTCCGACTCAATGGGTCATTGAGGTGTAATTAAGTGTAATACAGTCACAAACGTGATTAGTATGTGTCTACAAATATAATATACTGTAATATGCGGAATTCGTACTTGCAGTGTATCGAATGCAGCAGAACCGTTTGTAAACGTGTAATACGTCGAAATATATCGTAATGCATCGTACCTGTTAGTCCTGTGTCATTTTTTCTAATATTATTGCGGGAAGAGTGATGTCAAATCCATTCAGATTTGATGTCACTAACGGTCATTCGTGTTAGATCGCGATAAAATGCGACTGTTCCCTAATAAATTCCGACTCAATGGGTCATTGAGGTGTAATTAAGTGTAATACAGTCACAAACGTGATTAGTATGTGTCTACAAATATAATATATGGTAATATGCGGAATTCGTACTTGCAGTGTATCGAATGCAGCAGAACCGTTTGTAAACGTGTAATACGTCGAAATATATCGTAATGCATCGTACCTGTTAGTCCTGTGTCATTTTTTCTAATATTATTGCCGGAAGAGTCATGTCAAATCCATTCAGATTTGATGTCACTAACGGTCATTCGTGTTAGATCGCGATAAAATGCGACTGTTCCCTAATAAATTCCGACTCAATGGGTCATTGAGGTGTAATTAAGTGTAATACAGTCACAAACGTGATTAGTATGTGTCTACAAATATAATATACGGTAATATGCGGAATTCGTACTTGCAGTGTATCGAATGCAGCAGAACCGTTTGTAAACGTGTAATACGTCGAAATATATCGTAATGCATCGTACCTGTTAGTCCTGTGTCATTTTTTCTAATATTATTGCCGGAAGAGTCATGTCAAATCCATTCAGATTTGATGTCACTAACGGTCATTCGTGTTAGATCGCGATAAAATGCGACTGTTCCCTAATAAATTCCGACTCAATGGGTCATTGAGGTGTAATTAAGTGTAATACAGTCACAAACGTGATTAGTATGTGTCTACAAATATAATATACGGTAATATGCGGAATTCGTACTTGCAGTGTATCGAATGCAGCAGAACCGTTTGTAAACGTGTAATACGTCGAAATATATCGTAATGCATCGTACCTGTTAGTCCTGTGTCATTTTTTCTAATATTATTGCCGGAAGAGTCATGTCAAATCCATTCAGATTTGATGTCACTAACGGTCATTCGTGTTAGATCGCGATAAAATGCGACTGTTCCCTAATAAATTCCGACTCAATGGGTCATTGAGGTGTAATTAAGTGTAATACAGTCACAAACGTGATTAGTATGTGTTTACAAATATAATATACTGTAATATGCGGAATTCGTGCTTGCAGTGTATCGAATGCAGCAGAACCGTTTGTAACCGTGTAATACGTCGAAATATATCGTAATGCATCGTACCTGTTAGTCCTGTGTCATTCTTTCTAATATTATTGAGGGAAGCGTGATGTCAAATCCATTCAGATTTGATGTCACTAACGGTCATTCGTGTTAGATCGCGATAAAATGCGACTGTTCCCTAATAAATTCCGACTCAATGGGTCATTGAGGTGTAATTAAGTGTAATACAGTCACAAACGTGATTAGTATGTGTCTACAAATATAATATACTGTAATATGCGGAATTCGTACTTGCAGTGTATCGAATGCAGCAGAACCGTTTGTAAACGTGTAATACGTCGAAATATATCGTAATGCATCGTACCTGTTAGTCCTGTGTCATTTTTTCTAATATTATTGCCGGAAGAGTCATGTCAAATCCATTCAGATTTGATGTCACTAACGGTCATTCGTGTTAGATCGCGATAAAATGCGACTGTTCCCTAATAAATTCCGACTCAATGGGTCATTGAGGTGTAATTAAGTGTAATACAGTCACAAACGTGATTAGTATGTGTCTACAAATATAATATACGGTAATATGCGGAATTCGTACTTGCAGTGTATCGAATGCAGCAGAACCGTTTGTAAACGTGTAATACGTCGAAATATATCGTAATGCATCGTACCTGTTAGTCCTGTGTCATTTTTTCTAATATTATTGCCGGAAGAGTCATGTCAAATCCATTCAGATTTGATGTCACTAACGGTCATTCGTGTTAGATCGCGATAAAATGCGACTGTTCCCTAATAAATTCCGACTCAATGGGTCATTGAGGTGTAATTAAGTGTAATACAGTCACAAACGTGATTAGTATGTGTCTACAAATATAATATACGGTAATATGCGGAATTCGTACTTGCAGTGTATCGAATGCAGCAGAACCGTTTGTAAACGTGTAATACGTCGAAATATATCGTAATGCATCGTACCTGTTAGTCCTGTGTCATTTTTTCTAATATTATTGCCGGAAGAGTCATGTCAAATCCATTCAGATTTGATGTCACTAACGGTCATTCGTGTTAGATCGCGATAAAATGCGACTGTTCCCTAATAAATTCCGACTCAATGGGTCATTGAGGTGTAATTAAGTGTAATACAGTCACAAACGTGATTAGTATGTGTCTACAAATATAATATACTGTAATATGCGGAATTCGTTCTTGCAGTGTATCGAATGCAGCAGAACCGTTTGTAAACGTGTAATACGTCGAAATATATCGTAATGCATCGTACCTGTTAGTCCTGTGTCATTTTTTCTAATATTATTGCCGGAAGAGTCATGTCAAATCCATTCAGATTTGATGTCACTAACGGTCATTCGTGTTAGATCGCGATAAAATGCGACTGTTCCCTAATAAATTCCGACTCAATGGGTCATTGAGGTGTAATTAAGTGTAATACAGTCACAAACGTGATTAGTATGTGTCTACAAATATAATATACTGTAATATGCGGAATTCGAACTTGCAGTGTATCGAATGCAGCAGAACCGTTTGTAAACGTGTAATACTTCGAAATATATCGTAATGCATCGTACCTGTTAGTCCTGTGTCATTTTTTCTAATATTATTGCCGGAAGAGTGATGTCAAATCCATTCAGATTTGATGTCACTAACGGTCATTCGTGTTAGATCGCGATAAAATGCGACTGTTCCCTAATAAATTCCGACTCAATGGGTCATTGAGGTGTAATTAAGTGTAATACAGTCACAAACGTGATTAGTATGTGTCTACAAATATAATACACGGTAATATGCGGAATTCGTACTTGCAGTGTATCGAATGCAGCAGAACCGTTTGTAAACGTGTAATACGTCGAAATATATCGT
>JAWNGG020000474.1:0-67411 GCA_036937485.2 Tetragonisca angustula | reverse complement strand
CATTAATATTAGAAAAAATGACACAGGACTAACTGGTACGATGCATTACGATATATTTCGACGTATTACACGTTTACAAACGGTTCTGCTGCATTCGATACACTGCAAGAACGAATTCCGCATATTACCGTATATTATATTTGTAGACACATACTAATCACGTTTGTGACTGTATTACACTTAATTACACCTCAATGACCCATTGAGTCGGAATTTATTAGGGAACAGTCGCATTTTATCGCGATCTAACACGAATGACCGTTAGTGACATCAAATCTGAATGGATTTGACATGACGTTTCCCTCAATAATATTAGAAAGAATGACACAGGACTAACAGGTACGATGCATTACGATATATTTCGACGTATTACACGTTTACAAACGGTTCTGCTGCATTCGATACACTGCAAGTACGAATTCCGCATATTACAGTATATTATATTTGTAGACACATACTAATCACGTTTGTGACTGTATTACACTTAATTACACCTCAATGACCCATTGAGTCGGAATTTATTAGGGAACAGTCGCATTTTATCGCGATCTAACACGAATGACCGTTAGTGACATCAAATCTGAATGGATTTGACATGACGTTTCCCTCAATAATATTAGAAAGAATGACACAGGACTAACAGGTACGATGCATTACGATATATTTCGACGTATAACACGTTTACAAACGGTTCTGCTGCATTCGATACACTGCAACTACGAATTCCGCATATTACAGTACATAATATTTGTAAACACATACTAATCACGTTTGTGACTGTATTACACTTAATTACACATCAATGACCCATTGAGTCGGAATTTATTAGGGAACAGTCGCATTTTATCGCGATCTAACACGAATGACCGTTAGTGACATCAAATCTGAATGGATTTGACATCACGTTTCCCTCAATAATATTAGAAAAAATGACACAGGACTAACAGGTACGATGCATTACGATATATTTCGACGTATAACACGTTTACAAACGGTTCTGCTGCATTCGATACACTGCAACTACGAATTCCGCATATTACAGTACATAATATTTGTAAACACATACTAATCACGTTTGTGACTGTATTACACTTAATTACACCTCAATGACCCATTGAGTCGGAATTTATTAGGGAACAGTCGCATTTTATCGCGATCTAACACGAATGACCGTTAGTGACATCAAATCTGAATGGATTTGACATCACGTTTCCCTCAATAATATTAGAAAAAATGACACAGGACTAACAGGTACGATGCATTACGATATATTTCGACGTATTACACGTTTACAAACGGTTCTGCTGCATTCGATACACTGCAAGTACGAATTCCGCATATTACAGTACATAATATTTGTAAACACATACTAATCACGTTTGTGACTGTATTACACTTAATTACACCTCAATGACCCATTGATTCGGAATTTATTAGGGAACAGTCGCATTTTATCGCGATCTAACACGAATGACCGTTAGTGACATCAAATCTGAATGGATTTGACATGACCCTTCCGGCAATAATATTAGAAAAAATGACACAGGACTAACAGGTACGATGCATTACGATATATTTCGACGTATTACACGTTTACAAACGGTTCTGCTGCATTCGATACACTGCAAGAACGAATTCCGCATATTACAGTATATTATATTTGTAGACACATACTAATCACGTTTGTGACTGTATTACACTTAATTACACCTCAATGACCCATTGAGTCGGAATTTATTAGGGAACAGTCGCATTTTATCGCGATCTAACACGAATGACCGTTAGTGACATCAAATCTGAATGGATTTGACATGACTCTTCCGGCAATAATATTAGAAAAAATGACACAGGACTAACAGGTACGATGCATTACGATATATTTCGACGTATTACACGTTTACAAACGGTTCTGCTGCATTCGATACACTGCAACTACGAATTCCGCATATTACAGTACATAATATTTGTAAACACATACTAATCACGTTTGTGACTGTATTACACTTAATTACACCTCAATGACCCATTGAATCGGAATTTATTAGGGAACAGTCGCATTTTATCGCGATCTAACACGAATGACCGTTAGTGACATCAAATCTGAATGGATTTGACATGACTCTTCCGGCAATAATATTAGAAAAAATGACACAGGACTAACAGGTACGATGCATTACGATATATTTCGACGTATTACACGTTTACAAACGGTTCTGCTGCATTCGATACACTGCAAGTACGAATTCCGCATATTACCGTATATTATATTTGTAGACACATACTAATCACGTTTGTGACTGTATTACACTTAATTACACCTCAATGACCCATTGAGTCGGAATTTATTAGGGAACAGTCGCATTTTATCGCGATCTAACACGAATGACCGTTAGTGACATCAAATCTGAATGGATTTGACATGACTCTTCCGGCAATAATATTAGAAAAAATGACACAGGACTAACAGGTACGATGCATTACGATATATTTCGACGTATTACACGTTTACAAACGGTTCTGCTGCATTCGATACACTGCAAGTACGAATTCCGCATATTACCGTATATTATATTTGTAGACACATACTAATCACGTTTGTGACTGTATTACACTTAATTACACCTCAATGACCCATTGAGTCGGAATTTATTAGGGAACAGTCGCATTTTATCGCGATCTAACACGAATGACCGTTAGTGACATCAAATCTGAATGGATTTGACATCACGTTTCCCTCAATAATATTAGAAAGAATGACACAGGACTAACAGGTACGATGCATTACGATATATTTCGACGTATTACACGTTTACAAACGGTTCTGCTGCATTCGATACACTGCAACTACGAATTCCGCATATTACAGTACATAATATTTGTAAACACATACTAATCACGTTTGTGACTGTATTACACTTAATTACACCTCAATGACCCATTGAGTCGGAATTTATTAGGGAACAGTCGCATTTTATCGCGATCTAACACGAATGACCGTTAGTGACATCAAATCTGAATGGATTTGACATGACTCTTCCGGCAATAATATTAGAAAAAATGACACAGGACTAACAGGTACGATGCATTACGATATATTTCGACGTATTACACGTTTACAAACGGTTCTGCTGCATTCGATACACTGCAAGTACGAATTCCGCATATTACAGTATATTATATTTGTAGACACATACTAATCACGTTTGTGACTGTATTACACTTAATTACACCTCAATGACCCATTGAGTCGGAATTTATTAGGGAACAGTCGCATTTTATCGCGATCTAACACGAATGACCGTTAGTGACATCAAATCTGAATGGATTTGACATGACTCTTCCGGCAATAATATTAGAAAAAATGACACAGGACTAACAGGTACGATGCATTACGATATATTTCGACGTATTACACGTTTACAAACGGTTCTGCTGCATTCGATACACTGCAAGTACGAATTCCGCATATTACCGTATATTATATTTGTAGACACATACTAATCACGTTTGTGACTGTATTACACTTAATTACACCTCAATGACCCATTGAGTCGGAATTTATTAGGGAACAGTCGCATTTTATCGCGATCTAACACGAATGACCGTTAGTGACATCAAATCTGAATGGATTTGACATGACTCTTCCGGCAATAATATTAGAAAAAATGACACAGGACTAACAGGTACGATGCATTACGATATATTTCGACGTATTACACGTTTACAAACGGTTCTGCTGCATTCGATACACTGCAAGTACGAATTCCGCATATTACCGTATATTATATTTGTAGACACATACTAATCACGTTTGTGACTGTATTACACTTAATTACACCTCAATGACCCATTGAGTCGGAATTTATTAGGGAACAGTCGCATTTTATCGCGATCTAACACGAATGACCGTTAGTGACATCAAATCTGAATGGATTTGACATGACGCTTCCGGCAATAATATTAGAAAGAATGACACAGGACTAACAGGTACGATGCATTACGATATATTTCGACGTATTACACGTTTACAAACGGTTCTGCTGCATTCGATACACTGCAAGAACGAATTCCGCATATTACCGTATATTATATTTGTAGACACATACTAATCACGTTTGTGACTGTATTACACTTAATTACACCTCAATGACCCATTGAGTCTGAATTTATTAGGGAACAGTCGCATTTTATCGCGATCTAACACGAATGACCGTTAGTGACATCAAATCTGAATGGATTTGACATGACTCTTCCGGCAATAATATTAGAAAAAATGACACAGGACTAACAGGTACGATGCATTACGATATATTTCGACGTATTACACGTTTACAAACGGTTCTGCTGCATTCGATACACTGCAACAACGAATTCCGCATATTACAGTACATAATATTTGTAAACACATACTAATCACGTTTGTGACTGTATTACACTTAATTACACCTCAATGACCCATTGAGTCGGAATTTATTAGGGAACAGTCGCATTTTATCGCGATCTAACACGAATGACCGTTAGTGACATCAAATCTGAATGGATTTGACATGATTCTTCCGGCAATAATATTAGAAAAAATGACACAGGACTAACAGGTACGATGCATTACGATATATTTCGACGTATTACACGTTTACAAACGGTTCTGCTGCATTCGATACACTGCAAGTACGAATTCCGCATATTACCGTATATTATATTTGTAGACACATACTAATCACGTTTGTGACTGTATTACACTTAATTACACCTCAATGACCCATTGAGTCGGAATTTATTAGGGAACAGTCGCATTTTATCGCGATCTAACACGAATGACCGTTAGTGACATCAAATCTGAATGGATTTGACATGACTCTTCCGGCAATAATATTAGAAAAAATGACACAGGACTAACAGGTACGATGCATTACGATATATTTCGACGTATTACACGTTTACAAACGGTTCTGCTGCATTCGATACACTGCAAGTACGAATTCCGCATATTACAGTATATTATATTTGTAAACACATACTAATCACGTTTGTGACTGTATTACACTTAATTACACCTCAATGACCCATTGAGTCGGAATTTATTAGGGAACAGTCGCATTTTATCGCGATCTAACACGAATGACCGTTAGTGACATCAAATCTGAATGGATTTGACATGACTCTTCCGGCAATAATATTAGAAAAAATGACACAGGACTAACAGGTACGATGCATTACGATATATTTCGACGTATTACACGTTTACAAACGGTTCTGCTGCATTCGATACACTGCAAGTACGAATTCCGCATATTACCGTATATTATATTTGTAGACACATACTAATCACGTTTGTGACTGTATTACACTTAATTACACCTCAATGACCCATTGAGTCGGAATTTATTAGGGAACAGTCGCATTTTATCGCGATCTAACACGAATGACCGTTAGTGACATCAAATCTGAATGGATTTGACATGACTCTTCCGGCAATAATATTAGAAAAAATGACACAGGACTAACAGGTACGATGCATTACGATATATTTCGACGTATTACACGTTTACAAACGGTTCTGCTGCATTCGATACACTGCAAGTACGAATTCCGCATATTACAGTATATTATATTTGTAGACACATACTAATCACGTTTGTGACTGTATTACACTTAATTACACCTCAATGACCCATTGAGTCGGAATTTATTAGGGAACAGTCGCATTTTATCGCGATCTAACACGAATGACCGTTAGTGACATCAAATCTGAATGGATTTGACATGACTCTTCCGGCAATAATATTAGAAAAAATGACACAGGACTAACAGGTACGATGCATTACGATATATTTCGACGTATTACACGTTTACAAACGGTTCTGCTGCATTCGATACACTGCAAGTACGAATTCCGCATATTACCGTATATTATATTTGTAGACACATACTAATCACGTTTGTGACTGTATTACACTTAATTACACCTCAATGACCCATTGAGTCGGAATTTATTAGGGAACAGTCGCATTTTATCGCGATCTAACACGAATGACCGTTAGTGACATCAAATCTGAATGGATTTGACATGACTCTTCCGGCAATAATATTAGAAAAAATGACACAGGACTAACAGGTACGATGCATTACGATATATTTCGACGTATTACACGTTTACAAACGGTTCTGCTGCATTCGATACACTGCAAGTACGAATTCCGCATATTACCGTATATTATATTTGTAGACACATACTAATCACGTTTGTGACTGTATTACACTTAATTACACCTCAATGACCCATTGAGTCGGAATTTATTAGGGAACAGTCGCATTTTATCGCGATCTAACACGAATGACCGTTAGTGACATCAAATCTGAATGGATTTGACATGACTCTTCCGGCAATAATATTAGAAAAAATGACACAGGACTAACAGGTACGATGCATTACGATATATTTCGACGTATTACACGTTTACAAACGGTTCTGCTGCATTCGATACACTGCAACTACGAATTCCGCATATTACCGTATATTATATTTGTAGACACATACTAATCACGTTTGTGACTGTATTACACTTAATTACACCTCAATGACCCATTGAGTCGGAATTTATTAGGGAACAGTCGCATTTTATCGCGATCTAACACGAATGACCGTTAGTGACATCAAATCTGAATGGATTTGACATGACTCTTCCGGCAATAATATTAGAAAAAATGACACAGGACTAACAGGTACGATGCATTACGATATATTTCGACGTATTACACGTTTACAAACGGTTCTGCTGCATTCGATACACTGCAAGTACGAATTCCGCATATTACCGTATATTATATTTGTAGACACATACTAATCACGTTTGTGACTGTATTACACTTAATTACACCTCAATGACCCATTGAGTCGGAATTTATTAGGGAACAGTCGCATTTTATCGCGATCTAACACGAATGACCGTTAGTGACATCAAATCTGAATGGATTTGACATCACTCTTCCCTCAATAATATTAGAAAAAATGACACAGGACTAACAGGTACGATGCATTACGATATATTTCGACGTATTACACGTTTACAAACGGTTCTGCTGCATTCGATACACTGCAAGAACGAATTCCGCATATTACAGTATATTATATTTGTAGACACATACTAATCACGTTTGTGACTGTATTACACTTAATTACACCTCAATGACCCATTGAGTCGGAATTTATTAGGGAACAGTCGCATTTTATCGCGATCTAACACGAATGACCGTTAGTGACATCAAATCTGAATGGATTTGACATGACTCTTCCCGCAATAATATTAGAAAAAATGACACAGGACTAACAGGTACGATGCATTACGATATATTTCGACGTATTACACGTTTACAAACGGTTCTGCTGCATTCGATACACTGCAACTACGAATTCCGCATATTACAGTACATAATATTTGTAAACACATACTAATCACGTTTGTGACTGTATTACACTTAATTACACCTCAATGACCCATTGAGTCGGAATTTATTAGGGAACAGTCGCATTTTATCGCGATCTAACACGAATGACCGTTAGTGACATCAAATCTGAATGGATTTGACATGACTCTTCCGGCAATAATATTAGAAAAAATGACACAGGACTAACAGGTACGATGCATTACGATATATTTCGACGTATTACACGTTTACAAACGGTTCTGCTGCATTCGATACACTGCAAGTACGAATTCCGCATATTACCGTATATTATATTTGTAGACACATACTAATCACGTTTGTGACTGTATTACACTTAATTACACCTCAATGACCCATTGAGTCGGAATTTATTAGGGAACAGTCGCATTTTATCGCGATCTAACACGAATGACCGTTAGTGACATCAAATCTGAATGGATTTGACATGACTCTTCCGGCAATAATATTAGAAAAAATGACACAGGACTAACAGGTACGATGCATTACGATATATTTCGACGTATTACACGTTTACAAACGGTTCTGCTGCATTCGATACACTGCAAGTACGAATTCCGCATATTACCGTATATTATATTTGTAGACACATACTAATCACGTTTGTGACTGTATTACACTTAATTACACCTCAATGACCCATTGAGTCGGAATTTATTAGGGAACAGTCGCATTTTATCGCGATCTAACACGAATGACCGTTAGTGACATCAAATCTGAATGGATTTGACATGACTCTTCCGGCAATAATATTAGAAAAAATGACACAGGACTAACAGGTACGATGCATTACGATATATTTCGACGTATTACACGTTTACAAACGGTTCTGCTGCATTCGATAAACTGCAAGTACGAATTCCGCATATTACCGTATATTATATTTGTAGACACATACTAATCACGTTTGTGACTGTATTACACTTAATTACACCTCAATGACCCATTGAGTCGGAATTTATTAGGGAACAGTCGCATTTTATCGCGATCTAACACGAATGACCGTTAGTGACATCAAATCTGAATGGATTTGACATCACTCTTCCGGCAATAATATTAGAAAAAATGACACAGGACTAACAGGTACGATGCATTACGATATATTTCGACGTATTACACGTTTACAAACGGTTCTGCTGCATTCGATACACTGCAACTACGAATTCCGCATATTACAGTATATTATATTTGTAGACACATACTAATCACGTTTGTGACTGTATTACACTTAATTACACCTCAATGACCCATTGAGTCGGAATTTATTAGGGAACAGTCGCATTTTATCGCGATCTAACACGAATGACCGTTAGTGACATCAAATCTGAATGGATTTGACATGACGTTTCCCTCAATAATATTAGAAAAAATGACACAGGACTAACAGGTACGATGCATTACGATATATTTCGACGTATTACACGTTTACAAACGGTTCTGCTGCATTCGATACACTGCAAGTACGAATTCCGCATATTACCGTATATTATATTTGTAGACACATACTAATCACGTTTGTGACTGTATTACACTTAATTACACCTCAATGACCCATTGAGTCGGAATTTATTAGGGAACAGTCGCATTTTATCGCGATCTAACACGAATGACCGTTAGTGACATCAAATCTGAATGGATTTGACATGACTCTTCCGGCAATAATATTAGAAATAATGACACAGGACTAACAGGTACGATGCATTACGATATATTTCGACGTATTACACGTTTACAAACGGTTCTGCTGCATTCGAAACACTGCAAGTACGAATTCCGCATATTACCGTATATTATATTTGTAGACACATACTAATCACGTTTGTGACTGTATTACACTTAATTACACCTCAATGACCCATTGAGTCGGAATTTATTAGGGAACAGTCGCATTTTATCGCGATCTAACACGAATGACCGTTAGTGACATCAAATCTGAATGGATTTGACATCACGTTACCCACAATAATATTAGAAAGAATGACACAGGACTAACAGGTACGATGCATTACGATATATTTCGACGTATTACACGTTTACAAACGGTTCTGCTGCATTCGATACACTGCAACTACGAATTCCGCATATTACAGTACATAATATTTGTAAACACATACTAATCACGTTTGTGACTGTATTACACTTAATTACACCTCAATGACCCATTGAGTCGGAATTTATTAGGGAACAGTCGCATTTTATCGCGATCTAACACGAATGACCGTTAGTGACATCAAATCTGAATGGATTTGACATCACTCTACCCGCAATAATATTAGAAAAAATGACACAGGACTAACAGGTACGATGCATTACGATATATTTCGACGTATTACACGTTTACAAACGGTTCTGCTGCATTCGATACACTGCAAGTACGAATTCCGCATATTACAGTATATTATATTTGTTGACACATACTAATCACGTTTGTGACTGTATTACACTTAATTACACCTCAATGACCCATTGAGTCGGAATTTATTAGGGAACAGTCGCATTTTATCGCGATCTAACACGAATGACCGTTAGTGACATCAAATCTGAATGGATTTGACATGACTCTTCCGGCAATAATATTAGAAAAAATGACACAGGACTAACAGGTACGATGCATTACGATATATTTCGACGTATTACACGTTTACAAACGGTTCTGCTGCATTCGATACACTGCAAGTACGAATTCCGCATATTACCGTATATTATATTTGTATACACATACTAATCACGTTTTGTGACTGTATTACACTTAATTACACCTCAATGACCCATTGAGTCGGAATTTATTAGGGAACAGTCGCATTTTATCGCGATCTAACACGAATGACCGTTAGTGACATCAAATCTGAATGGATTTGACATGACTCTTTTGGCAATAATATTAGAAAAAATGACACAGGACTAACAGGTACGATGCATTACGATATATTTCGAAGTATTACACGTTTACAAACGGTTCTGCTGCATTCGATACACTGCAAGTACGAATTCCGCATATTACAGTATATTATATTTGTATACACATACTAATCACGTTTGTGACTGTATTACACTTAATTACACCTCAATGACCCATTGAGTCGGAATTTATTAGGGAACAGTCGCATTTTATCGCGATCTAACACGAATGACCGTTAGTGACATCAAATCTGAATGGATTTGACATGACTCTTCCCGCAATAATATTAGAAAAAATGACACAGGACTAACAGGTACGATGCATTACGATATATTTCGACGTATTACACGTTTACAAACGGTTCTGCTGCATTCGATACACTGCAAGTACGAATTCCGCATATTACCGTATATTATATTTGTAGACACATACTAATCACGTTTGTGACTGTATTACACTTAATTACACCTCAATGACCCATTGAGTCGGAATTTATTAGGGAACAGTCGCATTTTATCGCGATCTAACACGAATGACCGTTAGTGACATCAAATCTGAATGGATTTGACATGACTCTTCCCGCAATAATATTAGAAAAAATGACACAGGACTAACAGGTACGATGCATTACGATATATTTCGACGTATTACACGTTTACAAACGGTTCTGCTGCATTCGATACACTGCAAGTACGAATTCCGCATATTACCGTATATTATATTTGTAGACACATACTAATCACGTTTGTGACTGTATTACACTTAATTACACCTCAATGACCCATTGAGTCGGAATTTATTAGGGAACAGTCGCATTTTATCGCGATCTAACACGAATGACCGTTAGTGACATCAAATCTGAATGGATTTGACATGACTCTTCCCTCAATAATATTAGAAAGAATGACACAGGACTAACAGGTACGATGCATTACGATATATTTCGACGTATTACACGTTTACAAACGGTTCTGCTGCATTCGATACACTGCAAGTACGAATTCCGCATATCACCGTATATTATATTTGTAGACACATACTAATCACGTTTGTGACTGTATTACACTTAATTACACCTCAATGACCCATTGAGTCGGAATTTATTAGGGAACAGTCGCATTTTATCGCGATCTAACACGAATGACCGTTAGTGACATCAAATCTGAATGGATTTGACATGACTCTTCCTGCAATAAAACTAGAAAAAATGACACAGGACTAACAGGTACGATGCATTACGATATATTTCGACGTATTACACGTTTACAAACGGTTCTGCTGCATTCGATACACTGCAAGTACGAATTCCGCATATTACCGTATATTATATTTGTAGATACATACTAATCACGTTTGTGACTGTATTACACTTAATTACACCTCAATGACCCATTGCGTCGGAATTTATTAGGGAACAGTCGCATTTTATCGCGATCTAACACGAATGACCGTTAGTGACATCAAATCTGAATGGATTTGACATCACGTTTCCCTCAATAATATTAGAAAGAATGACACAGGACTAACAGGTACGATGCATTACGATATATTTCGACGTATTACACGTTTACAAACGGTTCTGCTGCATTCGATACACTGCAACTACGAATTCCGCATATTACAGTACATAATATTTGTAAACACATACTAATCACGTTTGTGACTGTATTACACTTAATTACACCTCAATGACCCATTGAGTCGGAATTTATTAGGGAACAGTCGCATTTTATCGCGATCTAACACGAATGACCGTTAGTGACATCAAATCTGAATGGATTTGACATCACGTTTCCCTCAATAATATTAGAAAAAATGACACAGGACTAACAGGTACGATGCATTACGATATATTCCGACGTATTACACGTTTACAAACGGTTCTGCTGCATTCGATAAACTGCAACTACGAATTCCGCATAGTACAGTATATAATATTTGTATACACAAACTAATCACGTTTGTGATTGTATTACACTTAATTACACCTCAATGACCCATTGAGTCGGAATTTATTAGGGAACAGTCGCATTTTATCGCGATCTAACACGAATGACCGTTAGTGACATCAAATCTGAATGGATTTGACATCACGCTTCCCTCAATAATATTAGAAAGAATGACACAGGACTAACAGGTACGATGCATTACGATATATTTCGACGTATTACACGTTTACAAACGGTTCTGCTGCATTCGATACACTGCAAGTACGAATTCCGCATATTACCGTATATTATATTTGTAGACACATACTAATCACGTTTTTGACTGTATTACACTTAATTACACCTCAATGACCCATTGAGTCGGAATTTATTAGGGAACAGTCGCATTTTATCGCGATCTAACACGAAAGACCGTTAGTGACATCAAATCTGAATGGATTTGACATGACTTTGCCAGGAATAATGTCAGAAGAAACCACACAGGACTAACAGGTACGATGCATTACGATATATTTCGACGTNTTACACTTAATTACACCTCAATGACCCATTGAGTCGGAATTTATTAGGGAACAGTCGCATTTTATCGCGATCTAACACGAATGACCGTTAGTGACATCAAATCTGAATGGATTTGACATGACACTTCCGGCAATAATATCAGAAAAAATGAAACAGGACTAACAGGTACGATGCATTACGATATATTTCGACGTATTACACGTTTACAAACGGTTCTGCTGCATTCGATACACTGCATGAACGAATTCCGCATATTACCGTATATTATATTTGTAGACACATACTAATCATGTTTGTGCCTGTATTACACTTAATTACACCTCAATGACCCATTGTGTCGGAATTTATGAGGGAACAGTCGCATTTTATCGCGATCTAACACGAATCACCGTCAGTGACATCAATTCTGAATGGATTTGACATGAATCTTCCGGAAATAATATTAGAAAAAATGACACAGGACTAACAGGTACGATGCATTGCGATATATTTCGACGTATTACACGTTTACAAACGGTTCTGCGGCAATCGATACACTGCAAGTACTAATTCCGCATATTACCGTATATTATATTTGTAGAAACATACTAATCACGTTTGTGACTGTATTACACTTAATTACACCTCAATGTCCCATTGAGACGGAATTTATTAGGTAACAGTCGCATTTTATCGCGATCTAACACGAATGACCGTTAGTGACATCAAATCTGAATTGATTTGACATGACTCTTCCTGTAATAATATTAGAGAAAATGTCACAGGCCTAACAGGTACGTTGCACTAAGATATATTTCGACGTATTACACGTTTACGAACGGTTCTGCTGCATTCGATAAAATGCAAGTACGAATTCCGCATATTACCGTATATTATATTTGTAGACACATACTAATCACGTTTGTAACTGTATTACACTTAATTACACCTCAATGACACATTGAGTCGGAATTTATTAGGGAACAGTCGCATTTTATCGCGATCTAACACGAATGACAGTTAGTGACATCAAATCTGAATGGATTTGACATGACTCTTCCGGCAATAATATTAGAAAAAATGACACAGGGCTAACAGGTACGATGCATTACGATATATTTCGAATTATTACACGTCTACAAACGGTTCTGCTGCATTCGATACACTGCAAGTACGAATTCCGCATATTACCGTATATTATATTTGTAGACACATTCTAAACACGTTTGTGACTGTATTACACTTAATTACACCTCAATGACCCATTGAGTCGGAATTTATTAGGGAACAGTCGCATTTTATCGCGATCTAACACGAATGACCGTTAGTGACATCAAATCTGAATGGATTTGACATGACTCTTCCGGCAATAATATTAGAGAAAATGACACAGGACTAACAGGTACGTTGCATTAAGATATATTTCGACGTATTACACGTTTACGAACGGTTCTGCTGCATTCGATAAACTGCAAGTACTAATTCCGCATTTTACCATATATTATATTTGTAGACACATACTAATCACGTTTGTGACTGTATTACACTTAATTACACCTCAATGACCAATTGAGTCGGAATTTATTAGGGATCAGTCGCATTTTATCGCGATCTAACACGAATGACCGTTAGTGACATCAAATCTGAATGGATTTGACATGACTCTTCCGGCAATTATATTAGAAAAAATGACACAGGACTAACAGGTACGATGCATTGCGATATATTTCGACGTATTACACGTTTACAAACGGTTCTGCGGCAATCGATACACTGCAAGTACTAATTCCGCATATTACCGTATATTATATTTGTAGAAACATACTAATCACGTTTGTGACTCTATTACACTTAATTACACCTCAATGACCCATTGAGTCGGAATTTATTAGGGAACAGTCGCATTTTATCGCGATCTAACACGAATGACCGTTAGTGACATCAAATCTGAATGGATTTGACATCACGTTTCCCTCAATAATATTAGAAAGAATGACACAGGACTAACAGGTACGATGCATTACGATATATTTCGACGTATTACACATTTACAAACGGTTCTGCTGCATTCGATACACTGCAAGTACGAATTCCGCATATTACAGTATATTATATTTGTAAACGCCTACTAATCACGTTTGTGACTGTATTAAACTTAATTACACCTCAATGACCCACTGAGTCGGAATTTATTAGGGAACAGTCGCATTTTATCGCGATCTAACCCGAATGACCGTTAGTGACATCAAATCTGAATGGATTTGACATGACTCTTCCGGCAATAATATTAGAAAAAATGAAACAGGACTAACAGGTACGATGCATTACGATATATTTCGACGTATTACACGTTTACAAACGGTTCTGCTGCATTCGATACACTGCAAGTACGAATTCCGCATATTACCGTATATTATATTTGTAGACACATACTAATCACGTTTGTGACTGTATTACACTTAATTACACCTCAATGACCCATTGAGTCGGAATTTATTAGGGAACAGTCGCATTTTATCGCGATCTAACACGACTGACCGTTAGTGACATCAAATCTGAATGGATTTGACATGACTCTTCCGGCAATAATATTAGAAAAAAAAACACAGGACTAACAGGTACGATGCATTACGATATATTTCGACTTATTACACGTTTACAAACGGTTCTGCTGCATTCGATACACTGCAAGTACGAATTCCGCATATTACCGTATATTATATTTGTAGACACATACTAATCACGTTTGTGACTGTATTACACTTAATTACACCTCAATGACCCATTGTGTCGGAATTTATTAGGGAACAGTCGCATTTTATCGCGATCTAACACGAATCACCGTCAGTGTCATCAAATCTTAATGGATTTTTACATGACTCTTCCGGCAATAATATTAGAAGAAATGACACAGGACTAACAGGTACGATGCATTACGATATATTACGACGTATTACACGTTTAGAAACGGTTCTGCTGCATTCGATACACTGCAAGTACGAATTCCGCATATTACCGTATATTATATTTGTAGACACATACTAATCACGTTTTGTGACTGTATTACACTTAATTACACCTCAACGACCCATTGATTCGGAATATATTAGGGAACAGTCGATTTTCATCGCGATCTAACACGAATGACCATTAGTGACATCAAATCTGAATGGATTTGACATTACTCTTCCGGCAATAATATTAGAAAAAATGACACAGTACTAACAGGTACGATGCATTACGATATATTTCGACGTATTACACGTTTACAAACGGTTCTGCTGCATTCGATACACTGCAAGTACGAATTCCGCATATTACCGTATATTATATTTGTAGACACATACTAATCACGTTTGTGACTGTATTACACTTAATTACACCTCAATGACCCAATTGAGTCGGAATTTATTAGGGAACAGTCGCATTTTATCGCGATCTAACACGAATGACCGTTAGTGACATCAAATCTGAATGGATTTAACATGACTCTTCCGGCAATAATATTAGAAAGAATGACACAGTACTAACAGGTACGTTGCATTAAGATATATTTCGACGTATTACACGTTTACGAACGGTTCTGCTGCATTCGATACACTGCAAGTACGAATTCCGCATATTACGGTATATTATATTTGTAGACACATTCTAATCACGTTTGTGACTGTATTACACTTAATTACACCTCAATGACCCACCTCAATGACCCACTGACCAAATGGGTCGGAATTTATTAGGGAACAGTCGCATTTTATCGCGACCTAACACGAATGACCGTTAGTGACATCAAATCTGAATGGATTTGACATGACTCTTCCGGCAATAATATTAGAAAAAATGACACAGGACTAACAGGTACGATGCATTACGATATATTTCGACGTATTACACGTTTACAAACGGTTCTGCTGCAATCGATACACTGCAAGTACGAATTCCGCATATTACCGTATATTATATTTGTAGACACATACTAATCACGTTTGTGACTGTATTACACTTAATTACACCTCAATGACCCATTGAGTCGGAATTTATTAGGGAACAGTCGCATATTATCGCGATCTAACACGAATGACCGTTAGTGACATCAAATCTGAATGGATTTGACATGACTCTTCCGGCAATAATATTAGAAAGTACGAGACAGGACCAACAGGTACGATGCATTACGATATATTTCGAAGTATTACACGTTTACAAACGGTTCTGCTGCATTCGATACACTGCAAGTACGAATTCCGCATATTACCGTACATAATATTTGTAGACACATACTAATCACGTTTGTGACTCTATTACACTTAATTACACCTCAATGACCCACTGAGTCGGAATTTATTAGGGAACAGTCGCATTTTATCGCGATCTAACACGAATGACCGTTAGTGACATCAAATCTGAATGGATTTGACATCACTTATCCCTCAATAATATTAGAAAAAATGACACAGGACTAACAGGTACGGTGCATTACGATATATTTCGACGTATTACACGTATACAAACGGTTCTGCTGCATTCGATACACTGCAAGAACGAATTCCGCATATTACCGTATATTACATTTGTAGACACATACTAATCACGTTTGTGACTGTATTACACTTAATTACACCTCAATGACCCATTGAGTCGGAATTTATTAGGGAACAGTCGCATTTTATCGCGATCTAACACGAATGACCGTTAGTGACATCAAATCTGAATGGATTTGACATGACTCTTCCGGCAATAATATTAGAAAAAATGACACAGGACTAACAGGTACGATGCATTACGATATATTTCGACATATTACACGTTTACAAACGGTTTTGCTGCATTCGATACACTGCAAGTTCGAATTCCGCATATTACCGTATATTATATTTGTAGACACATACTAATCACGTTTGTGACTGTATTACACTTAATTACACCTCAATGACCCATTGAGTCGGAATTTATTAGGGGAACAGTCGCATTTTATCGCGATCTAACACGAATGACCGTTAGTGACATCAAATCTGAATGGACTTGATATGACTCTTCCGGCAATAATATTAGAGAGAATGACACAGGACTAACAGGTACGTTGCATTAAGATATATTTCGACGTATTACACGTTTACAAACGGTTCTGCTGCATTCGATACACTGCAACTACGAATTCCGCATATTACAGTACATAATATATGTAAACACATACTAATCACGTTTGTGACTGTATTACACTTAATTAGACCTCAATGACCCATTGAGTCGGAATTTATTAGGGAACAGTCGCATTTTATCGCGATCTAACACGAATGACCGTTAGTGACATCAAATCTGAATGGATTTGACATGACGCTTCCGGCAATAATATTAGAAAAAATGACACAGGACTAACAGGTACAATGCATTACGATATATTTCGACGTATTACACGTTTACAAACGGTTCTGCTGCATTCGATACACTGCAAGTACGAATTCCGCATATTACAGTATATTATATTTGTAGACACATACTAATCACGTTTGTGACTGTATAACACTTAATTACACCTCAATGACCCATTGAGTCGGAATTTATTAGGGAACAGTCGCATTTTATCGCGATCTAACACGAATGACCGTTAGTGACATCAAATCTGAATGGATTTGACATTACTCTTCCGGCAATAATATTTGAAAAAATGACACAGGACTAACAGGTACGATGCATTACGATATATTTCGAAGTATTACACGTTTACAAACGGTTCTGCTGCATTCGATACACTGCAAGCACGAATTCCGCATATTACAGTATATTATATTTGAAGAAACATACTAATCACGTTTGTGACTGTACTACACTTAATTACACCTCAATGACCCATTGAGTCGGAATTTATTAGGGAACAGTCGCATTTTATCGCGATCTAACCCGAATGACCGTTAGTGACATCAAATCTGAATGGATTTGACATCAGGATTCCCTCAATAATATTAGAAAGTATGACACAGGACTATCAGGTACGATGCATTACGGTATATTTCGACGTATTACACGTATACAAACGGTTCTGCTGCATTCGATACACTGCAATTACGAATTCCGCATATTACGGTATATTATATTTGTAGACACATACTAATCACGTTTGTGACTTTATTACACTTAATTACACCTCAATGACCCATTGAGTCGGAATTTATTAGGGAACAGTCGCATTTTATCGCGATCTAACGCGAATGACCGTTTTTGACATCAAATCTGAATGGATCTGACATGACTCTTCCGGCGATAATATTAGAAAAAATGACACAGGTCTAACAGGTGCGATGCATTACGATATATTTCGACGTATTGCACGTTTACAAACGGTTCTGCTGCATTCGATACACTGCAAGTACGAATTCCGCATATTACCGTATAATATATTTGTAGACACATACTAATCACGTTTGTGACTGTATTACAATTAATTACACCTCAGTGACACGTTGAGTCGGAATTTATTAGGGAACAGTCGCATTTTATCGCGATCTAACACGAATGACCGTAATGACATCAAATTTGAATGGATTTGACATCACATTTTCCTCACTGATATTAGAAAGAATGACACAGGACTATCAGGTACGATGCATTACGATATATTTCGACGTATTACACCGTTACAAACGGTTCTGCTGCATTCGATACACTGCAACTACGAATTCCGCATATTACAGTACATTATATTTGTAAACACATACTAATCACGTTTGTGACTGTATTACACTTAATTACACCTCAATGACCCATTGAGTCGGAATTTATTAGGGAACAGTCGCATTTTATCGCGATCTAACACGAATAACCGTTAGTGACATCAAATCTGAGTGGATTTGACATGACTCTACCCGCAATAATATTAGAAAAAATGACACAGGACTAACAGGTACGATGCATTACGATATATTTCGACGTATTACACGTTTACAAACGGTTCTGCTGCATTCGATACACTGCAACTATGAATTCCGCATATTACAGTATATTATATTTGTAGACACATACTAACCACGTTTGTGACTGTATTACACTTAATTACACCTCAATGACCCATTGAGTCGGAATTTATTAGGGAACAATCGCATTTTATCGCGATCTAACACGAATGACCGTTAGTGACATCAAATCTGAATGGATTTGACATGACTCTTCCGGCAATGATATTAGAAAAAATGACACAGGACTAACAGGTACGATGCATTACGATATATTTCGATGTATTACACGTTTACAAACGGTTCTGCTGCATTCGATACACTGCAAGAACGAATTCCGCATATTACCGTATATTATATTTGTAGACACATACTAATCACGTTTGTGACTGTATTACACTTACAACTAATACACCATCTCAATGACCCATTGCGTCGGAATTTATTAGGGAACAGTCGCATTTTATCGCGATCTAACACGAATAACCGTTAGTGACATCAAATCTGAACGGATTTGACATCACGTATCCTTATTGATATTAGAAAGAATGACACAGGAATATCAGGTACGATGCATTACGGTATTTCAACGTATTACACGACACAAACGGTTCTGCTGCATTCGATACACTGCAACTACGAATTCCGCATATTACGGTACATAATATTTGTAAACACATACTAATTACGTTTGTGACTGCAATACACTAAATTACACCTCAATGACACTTTCAGTCGGATTTATTAGGGAAGAGTCACATCTTATCACGATCTAACACGAGTGACCGTTACTCATGAGTTGAGTGACATCTAGCTTCTGAATGGATTATGACAGCATGACTCTTCCGGCAATAATATTAGAAAAAATGACACAGGACTAACAGGTACGATGCATTACGATATATTTCGACGTATTACACGTTTACAAACGGTTCTGCTGCATTCGATACACTGCAACAACGAATTCCGCATATTACAGTATATTATATTTCTAAACACATACTAATCACGTTTGTGACTGTATTACACTTAATTACACCTCAATGACCCATTGAGTAGGAATTTATTAGGGAACAGTCGCATTTTATCGCGATCTAACACGAATGACCGTTAGTGACATCAAATCTGAATGGATTTGACATGACTCTTCCGGCAATAATATTAGAAAAAATGACACAGGACTAACAGGTACGATGCATTACGATATATTTCGACGTATTACACGGTTACAAACGGTTCTCCTGCATTCGATACACTGCAAGTACGAATTCCGCATATTACAGTACATCATATTTGTAAACACATACTAATCACGTTTATGACCGTATTACGCTTAATTACACCTCAATGATCAATTGAGTCGGAATTTATTTGGGAACAGTCGCATTTTATCGCGATCTAGCACGAATGACCGTTAGTGACATCAAATCTGAATGGATTTGACATCACGTTTCCCTCAATAATATTAGAAAGAATGACACAGGACTAACATGTACGATGCATTACGATATATTTCGACGTAATACACGTTTACAAACGGTTCTGCTGCATTCGATACACTGCAACAACGAATTCCGCATATTACAGTGCATGATATTTGTAAACACATACTAATCACGTTTGTGACTGTATTACACTTAATTACACCTCAATGAGACATTGAGTCGGAATTTATTAGGGAACAGTCGCATTTTATCGCGATCTAACACGAATGACCGTTAGTGACATCAAATCTGAATGGATATGACATGACTCTTCCGGCGATAATATTATAAAAAATGACACTGGACCAACAGGTGCGATGCATTACGATATATGCCGACGTATTACACGTTTACAAACGGTTTTGCTGCATTCGATACACGGCAAGTACGAATTCCGCATATTACGGAATATTATAATTGTAGACACATTCTAATCACGTTTGCGACTGTATTACGCATAATTACACCTCAATGACCCACTGGGTCGGAATTTATTAGGGAACATTCGCATATTATCGCGATATAACAAGAATGAACGTTAGTGACATCAAATCTGAATGGATTTGACGTGAATTTTCCGGCAATAATATTAGAAAAAATGACACACGACTAACAGGTACGATGCATTACGATATATTTCGACCTATTACACGTTTACAAACGGTTCTGCAGCATTGTATACACTGCAAGTACGAATTCCGCATATTACCGTATACAATATTTGTAGACACATACTAATCACGTTTGTGACTGTATTAAACTTAATTACACATCAATGACCCTTGGAGTCGGAATTTATTAGGGAACAGTCGCATTTTATCGCGATCTAACACGAATGACCGTTAGTGACATCAAATCTGAAAGGATTTGACATGACTCTTCCGTCAATAATATTAGAAAGAATGACACAGGACTAACAGGTACGATGCATTACGATATATTTCGACGTATTACACGTTTACAAACGCTTCTGCTGCATTCGATACACTGCAACTACGAATTCCGCATATTACAGTACATAATATTTGTAAACACATACTAATCACGTTTGTGACTGTATTACACTTAATTACACCTCAATGACACATTGAGTCGGAATTTATTAGGGAACAGTCGCATTTTATCGCGATCTAACACGAATGACCGTTAGTGACATCAAATCTGAAAGGATTTGACATCACGTTTCCCTCAATAATATTAGAAAGAATGACACAGGACTAACTGGTACGATGCATTACGATATATTTCGACGTATTACACGTTTAAAAACGGTTCTGCTGCATTCGATAAACTGCAAGAACGAATTCCGCATATTACAGTACATAATATTTGTAAACACGTACTAATCACGTTTGTGAGTGTATTACACTTAATTACACCTCAATGACCCATTGAGTCGGAATTTATTAGGGAACAGTCGCATTTTATCGCGATCTAACAAGAATGACAGTTGGTGACATCAAATCTGAATGGATTTGACATGACTCTTCCGGCAATAATATTAGAAAAAATGACAGAGGACTAACAGGTACGATGCATTACGATATATTTCGACGTATTACAAGTTTGCAAACGGTTCTGCTGCATTCGATACACTGCAAATACGAATATCGCATATTACCGTATATTACATTTGTAGACAAATACTAATCACGTTTGTGACTGTATTACACTCAATTACACCTCAATGACCCATTGAGTCGGAATTTATTAGGGAACAGTCGCATTTTATCGCGATCTAACACGAATGACCGTTAGTGTCAACAAATTTGAATGGATTTGACATAACTCTTCTGGGAATAATATTAGCTAAAATGACACAGGACTAACAGGTACGATGCATTACGATATATTTCGACGTATAACACGTTTACAAACGGTTCTGCTGCATTCGATACACTGCAAGTACGAATTCGGCATATTACCGTATATTATATTTGTAGACAAATACTAATCACGTTTGTGACTCTCTTACACTTAATTACACCTCAGTGACCCATTGAGTAGGAATTTATTAGGGAACAGTCGCATTTTATCGCGATCAAACAAGAATGACCGTTAGTGACATCAAATCTGAATGGATTTGACATGACATGACTCTTCCGGCAATAATATTAGAAAAAATGACACAGTACTAACAGGTACGATGCATAACGATATATTTCGACGTATTACACGTTTACAAACGGTTCTGCTGCATTCGATACACTGCAAGTACGAATTCAGCATATTACCGTATATTATATTTGTAGACACGTACTAATCACGTTTGTGACTGTATTACACTTAATTACACTTCAATGACCCATTGAGTCGGAATTTATTAGGGAACAGTCGCATTTTATCGCGATCTAACACGAATGACCGTTAGTGCCATCAAATCTGAATGGATTTGACATCACTCGTCCCGCAATAATATTAGGAAAAATGACACAGGTCTAACAGGTACGATGGATTACGATATATTTCGACGTGTTACACGGTTACAAACGGCTATGCTGCATTCGATTCACAGCAAGTACGATTTCCACATATTACGGTATATTACATTTGTAGACACATACTAACCACGTTTGTGACTATATTACACTTAATTACAACTCATTGACCCATTGAATCGGGATTTATTAGGGAACAGTCGCATTATATCGCGATCTAACACGAATAACCGATAGCGACATCAAATCTGAATGGAATTGACATCACTCTTCCCGCAATAATATTAGAAACAAGGTCACAGGACTAACAGGTACGGCGCATTACGAAATATTTCGACTTATTACACTGTTACGAACGGTTCTGCTGCATTCGATACACAGCAAGTACGAATTCCACATATTACGGTATATTACCTTTGTAGAAACATACTAACCACGTTTGTGACTATATTACACTTAATTACACCTGCATGACCCATAGAGTCGGAATTTATTAGGGAGCCGTCGTATTTTATCGCGATCTAACGCGTATAACCGTTAGTGAATTCAAATCTGAATGGATTTTACGTCTCGTTTCCAACAATAATATTAGAAAAAATGAAACAGGACTAACAGGTACGATGCATTGTCATATATTTCCACGTATTACACGGTTACAAACGGTTCTGCTGCATTCGATACACTGCAAGTACGAATTCCGCATATTATTGTACATTATATTTGTAGACACATACTAATCACGTTTGTGACTATATTACAATTAATTACGTCACAATGACCCATTGAGTCGTAATTTATTAGGGAACAGTCGCATTTTATCGCGATCTAACACGAATAACCGTCAGTGACATCAAATCTGAATGGATTTGACCTTACACATCCCGCAATAATATTAGAAAAAGTGACACAGGACTAACAGGTACGATGCATTACGATATATTTCCACCTATTACACGGTTACAAACGGTTCTGCTGCATTCGATACACTGTACGTACGAATTCCGCATATTACACTAATTTATATTTGTAGACACATAATAATCACGTTTGTGATTATATTACAATTAATTACACCTCAAGAATCAAATCTGAATGGATTTGACATCACGTTTCCCGCAATAATATTAGAAAAAATGACACAGGACTTACAGGTACGATGCATTACGATATATTTCGAAGTATTACACGGTTACAAACGATTCTGCTGCATTCGATACACAGCAAGAACGAATTCCACATATTACGGTATATTACATTTGTAGACACGTACTAACCACGTTTGTGACTATATTACACTTTATTACACCTGAATGACCCATTGAGTCGGAAGTTATTAGGGAACGGTCGCACTTTATTGCGATCTAACACGAATAACCGTTAGTGACATCAAATCTGAAGGGATTTGACATCACTCTTCCCGCAATTATATTAGAAAAAATGACACCGTACGTCCAGGTACGAAGCATTACGATATATTTCGACGTATTACACTGTTACAGCGGTTCTGCTGCATTCGATATACTGCACGTACAAATTCCGCATATTAGAGTAATTTATATTTGTCGACACAAAGTAATCATGTTTGTGATTATATTACAATTAATTACACCTCATTGACACATTGAGTCGGAGTTTATTAGGGAACGGTCGCATTTTATCGCGATCTAACACGAATAACCGTAAATGACATCATATTTGAATTGATTTGACGTCACACTTCCCGCAATAATATTACAAAAAATTACACAGGACTAACAGGCACCATGCATTACGTTGTATTTCGACGTATTATACGGTTGCAAACGGTTCTGCTGCATTCGATACACAGCAAGTACGAACTACACATATTACCGTATATTACATTTGTAGACACATACTAACCACGTTTGCGACTATATTAAACTTAATTACACCTGCATGACCGATAGTGTCGGAATTTATTAGGGCGCCGTCGTTTTTTACCGCGATCTAACGCGTATAACCGTTAATCACATCAAATCTGAATGAATTTGACCTAACGTTTCCCTCAATAATATTAGAAAAAATGACACAGGACTAACAGGTACGTTGCATTACTGTATAATTCCACGTAATACACGGTTACAAACGGTTCTGCTGCAATCGATACACAGCAGGTACGAATTCCACATATTGCCGCATATTACATTTGTAGACACATACTAACCGCGTGTGTGACTATGTTACACTTAATTACACCTCAATGACCCATTGAGTAAGAATTTATTAGGGAACAGTCGCATTTTACCGCGATCTAACGCGAATAACCGCTAGTGACATCAAATCTGAATGGATTTTACATCAGTCTTCCTGCAATAATATTAGAAAAAATGTCACAGGACTAACAGGTAAGATGCATTACGATATATTTCGACGTATTACACGATTACAAACGGTTCTGCTGCATTCGATACACAGCAAGTTCGAATTCCACATATTACGGTATATTACATTTCTAGAAACATACTAACCACGTTTGTGACTATATTACACTTAATTACACCTGCATGACCCATAGAGTCGGAATTTATTATGGAGCCGTCGTATTTTATCGTGATATAACGCGTATAACCATTAGTGACATCAAATATGAATGTATTTGACATCACGTTTCCCGCAATAATATTAGAAAGAATGACACAGGACTAACAGGTACGATGCATTACGATACATTTCCACTTATTACACGGTTACAAGCGGTTCTCCTGCATTCGTTACACTGGAAGTACGAATTACGCATATTACAGTATACTATATTTGTAGCAAATACTAATCACGTTTGTGTCTATATTACACTTAGTTACAACTCAATGACCCATTGAGTCGGAATTAGGGAGCAGTCGCATTTTATCGCGATAGATGCTAGAATACCAAGAATACCGTATTTATCAGTATCAAACAGCAGCGTGGTCGCAGGAACAAAATACACACACACACATGAACGTTCAAGGCATGCAATTCAGCGACAATTCGCTTTAATACCATTATCGTGTTGAGCAGATTTAATTTCTCGAATCTTCTCGATGTGATCACGATCGTGTTTCCATATCTTTAACGTATTAATACATCTGTTCAACAATTTTCTGTCAAGTCTAGGGAAATTTTATTGTTTGAAATGGAGTTAGAAATTAAATCGTTTCCACTGGTTTGCTATTTTCATTTGAAAGAGTCAGATAAATCACTCGCAAATAAATTTTTTTATTCAAGTTAATCGGTTGAAATATAGTAACGAGTAATCTTTATACGACAGAATTAGAAACTATTTGAAAGAATAATTACTTGCAGGGATACAGATGCAAAATACAAAACGAAATGAGAAATTACTTTATTTGACAGCCAGTTATTACGTAATTTGAGGAAAAACCATTTGATTGTTCAAATGAATTAAAGTGGAATTATTCCAACGAATCAAATAACGTGGTATGTTATTTAAACATGCCACAATCATTTTCCAAAGAATCGTATTAATGGCCATGCCTTTAATGTTTCAAAAGGAGAGAGAATCGTTGTAATCCGATATTACAAGGACATTTTAAAATTAATAACATTATCATTGTCGGACGGCTTTTTATTTTTTGAACAGTAATATTTTCCTCGGTTCTAACACGTAGATTGACTTTGTACGTACAAAATAGGAAGTCGTATGTACAAAGTGGCAAGTAGTTTTTTCCGAAGAGTAAGTCAATTTGGTATGAGTTTCACCGGAACTTCGCGAGGAAATCGATTTCAAACGTACATCTGTACATTGTGCACGCATTTGACCAACAATTTAATTTCAATTCTCTTGACCTACTTACGTGCAAGAGGTAGAAATGTTCAGTAGATAGATCAGAAATCTTCAACGATACATAAACTCCTTACCTTCTTATTCCTTTTCGGTATAATACACAGATACACGACAGTCGACCAACGCGAATAAGTATAATTCAAGAAAATAAAAGCCAAAGAAAGCCAAAAAGAGAAAAAAAAAATAATTCGGAGAAACTTAATAAACTAAAACTGTTGTAATAAATATAACGTGTCGTATAATACATATTTTTGCGTACCAAATGCAAAACGTTGTTAGAGCGAATTTCGATAGGAGTTGATTATAGTAAGACCTGAAAACAAGCCTAGTTCACGTGCAATTTATTGCGCTATCGCGAACATTATAATTAACTGCAACGTGCGTAGATACATGTATCTAGGTTAGATTACGTTGCAAATATGTATATATATATATATATATATATAAATTGTATATGCCTCAACAGTTGCATTTGGGCATCACGCGAATCAGACGCGATAACGAGTAAGCGATTTAATGTTTGTCAATGATAAGATTGCTATTAATATTTAGCCGCGGCGAGGGTATTGGTATCGCTGAATATTTTATTCATAAATCAACGCCGCACGGAATCCCTTATCACGCGTATAAACGCATTTAAAGGGAGGTGTTAACCATTTATAGATGCTAGGAGACTCGGTCGTTGGTAAAGCTGAGCTAACGTTCGCGAACTATGATAAATCGTACGGGATGCTTTCCCAGTAATCATTTACACGCCCGGTATTAGCAGTCAGTATGGTATACGTATGTATGTATTACTGGAGTAACTGAATGTATAATTTTGCCTCGCGTGTACAATTTTACCTTCTCATAAATCATCGCGTACTTGGTGAAATGAAGAATCGATTCCAATTCATGCTTGAAAACCAGGGTTACGAACGTAGGTGACAAAATGACACTCGTTGTGATGTACAACGAAAATTGTACACATATAGAAGTAAATTTATATGATTATGTAAATTGTACACAATATAAATAATGTATATATAATTTAAAATATAATTACGTTATATATACACTGTAAATATATCATTTAAATTATATATGTACATATACAATTACATATTATGTAATGTATGTATACAATGTTAATTATGTATATCCAGGGACGAAATATATTTAGAATGGACCAGATATTTAACCAAAAGGAGATATGGAATAGGTCTATTGCATTTTACCAAATCATATATTTTGAAGTATTCATTCAATATTCAATTATCATTCTATATAATGCGCTCACAGAGAATTTACAGATATCAACTATCTTATGATTAACTAAAACTAAACGCAGGCAACTTAAAGCTAAAACGCACGCATCCCACGATGTCCCTGCGAGATTCCTCGTCGTCCCAGATATTAATTATCTTAAAATTAGCTAAAACTAAACGCACGCAACTTAAAACTAAGACGCACGCATCCCACGATGTCCCTGCGAGATCCCTCGTCGTCCATCGGTGGCCCGCTGGGGGCCCAATAGTTCACTTATCAACTAATTGTCCCTGCAGTTCAGTTTAGATCGTGAAATAAGGAAGGGAAACAAATTTTCATGATCTAAATTGAACTGTAGGTTGCGTAATTCTCAGCTTGATATCGTTTTACAAACATTAAGGTGTGTAAAACTTTAATGTTTCTAAAAAGATATCAATTACCAGGTCTCACCACGAGGAGGTGACTACGCACGAGACCCGCCCGGGCCCTTGTCCCAACCACCCTCCATTACATGCAAATAACTCGGCATTCTTAAGGAATGCAGAGATTTTATTCTACTTGGCCCGGGATTACAAACAAAGGAGACAGACGTTCAATAGTTCAATCTCAACTTAAGTCCAAATCTTAACTCTAAAGCGCATGCATGAGATTGAACTATGGAACTCTGTCTTCCGAACAACGATCGCGTTAACAATCATACAGTATATACACTCATGCGATCGTACATTACATACATTACATACGATCATCCGTTACATACATTGCTTACAATCATACATTACATATAATCATACATTACATACGAATGCAAGTCATACAACATGTCGCAATCACTCGCAGCCTTTCATACTAACCACACACTCGTCTAACGTGAAAGTTACACAATAATTGTACAATAATTCGCAGCCCTAACAGCGCACTCTGTACCAAAGATATGTTTATCGAACTCTGAACGAAATCAGGAGAATGAAACTATTAACACGCTTCAATATCGTGTTTTTCAAGGGATATAACGCGAAATGAAACCGCGATTTGCCAATGTGTCAAATCAGGGTTCGAGCACTTAGAGGCAAGTAGTCCAGCGCTACCCCCAACGACACAGCGGGGTTCCAATGAACCACTGGAGTCGAATTACCAAGGACGCTAGACAACAAGAACCGGACTTCATCCTTTCGGATGAAGCTGCAGTTCCCCGATTTGACACACTGACATCGCGGTCTGTCAGTGAGTCAAATCGAGGTTCGAGCAGATAGCGGCAAGCAGTCTAACGCTACCCCCAACGACACAGTGGGGTTCTTCGGAACCACTGGAGTCGAATTACCAAGGACGCTAGACCACAAGAACCTATCTCGTTCTTTCGGACGAGGCTGCAGTTCCCCGACTTGACACACTGACAAAGAAAGTTGGAAAATCTACTCTAGTGCAATGACAGTCACACTAGTAACAATGAACAAAAAAAAAAAAGAAAAAGCGGTGAAAGGGGACCCCTTATTTCGTCCCAAGTTAAACAAACGTGTCTTTGTACAGAATACGCTCACAGTGAATTTACATAAACTAAACGCACGCGACTTAAAACTAAACGCACGCAACTTAAAACTAACACGCACGCATCCCACGATGTCCCTGCGATATCCCTCGTCGTCCATCGGTGGGGGCCCAATAATTTACTTATTAACTAATTGTCCCTACAGTTCAGTTTAGATCGTGAAATAAAGAATGAACAAAAACTTTCATGATCTAAACTGAACTGTAGGTTGCGTAGTTCTTAGCTTGATATCGTTTCATCAACATTAATATTTATCGTTATATATACCGTCTTACAACTTAGCTTGATAACGTTTTACAAACTTTAATGTTTATCAATTACCAAGACCCACCACGTGGAGCTGACTACGCACGGGTCTCATTATAATGTATTGTAAATCAGTACTGTTTCATGTATTTCTCACATCTAAACTTGGGGTCTGAACTTGTATTGAATTTAAGTAATTTGTTAGAAATAGAAATGGTATTTGTAAAATAAGATGTAATTGTTTGATCGATCTAATGACTAGTTTAAGATATTGAAGAAATATTCTTCTTTGACTAAATGATAGTAAAAGGCTAAATTATTTTCCAAATTATAGATTCAAAGAGAATTTCTGAAAATATCTAATGATATTTAAAAAGCAATAGTATTATTAGACTAATATTATCTATGTACAACGTACAGAAATACAACGTATATCGCGGTAATTATTGAAGAAACTAATAAATTATATATAGTACGACTACGATACAAGTCGTGGAAATTGAACTCGTATTCAGGTTCAAGTCAGGATCGAGTATTAACTCAACACCAAAGAAACCAAACCGTGTAATTTACCAATTGTTGAAGTCAGAATTGTAGATTAAGGTTTGGTTGCAGACGTAAAATTTTTCTGCTAAATGTTGGTCGATGTGGACACGACGGAAGTTTGATTGATAATGAGCCTCATTACCACTCAATGTTTATCATATGTTTCATTTGTCAGTGATCCAGAGCTGTTGATAATTTTTTTTTAAACTTCTAAAATTTAGTCGATGTACACACGACGGAAGTTGGTAATGAGCCTCCATATCGCTCAAGGTTAATCATATGTTTTAGTTGCCAGTAATCCGGAACAGCTGATAATTTGTTTTCAAACTTCTAAAATTTGGTCGATGTGCACACGACGGAAGTTTAATTGGTAATGGTTCTCCGTACCGCTGAAGGTTAGTATATATATTTCGGTCGTCAGTGATTCAGAACAGTTGATAATTTCTTTTCGAACTCCTAAAATTTGGTTGATGTGCACACGATCGAAGTTTTTTTGGTAATGATTCTCCGTACCGCTCAAGGTTGGTATATATATTTCGGCCGTCAGTAATTCAGAACAGTTGACAATTTTTTTTCGAACTCCTAAAATTTGGTCGATGTGCGCACGACGGAAGTTTTTTTGGTAATAAGCTCTTGTCTCCATATCGATCGACATTAATCTGATCTTTTGGTTGTTAACGATGCGATACAGACAAAATGAAAATTTGTTAAAAATGTATTAGTGACTCGATTACTACAAACAATTAATTGAAAATTTTAAGTTGAACTTAGAAATATTATGGAAGCGAATTTATGGTTTAATTGTTAACAAATAAATTATTAGAAATATTGGATAATATTTAAACAATTGAAATATTCAGAAATATTATTTAAAACTCACTCCTAAATTTTGGTCGATGTGCACACGACGGAAGTTTAATTGGTAATGATTCTCCGTACCGCTCAAGGTTGGCATATATATTTCGGTCGTCAGTGATTCAGAACAGTTGATAATTTTTTTTCAAACTCCTAAAATTTGGTCGATGTGCACAAAACGAAAGTTTAATTGGTAACGAGTCTCCGATCAAGGTTAATACATATTTTGGTCATCAGTGATCCAGAACAGTTGATAATTTTTTTTAGTACTTCGAAAAACTTCTATTATACTAATCAATACTTTAGTAGTTTCTATTGCAAAGTTACAGTTTCCTGAATACGTGACAGTGTTGAGTTTAATAATTTATTAATTTTTTATCGGCTGAAACTAAATTTACATTTTCATGTTATTCAATTTTTACATTTAATTTTTAAGTTATAACTGCGCTGGTGTATATTAAATAGAAACTTATGTAGAGAAAAGTTATGTAGTCAAAAATCGAGATAAGCAGTGATTGTCGCTTCAGAGTAATACATAAGCGCAACATATAAAAATATTCGCTCGTTTGTTTCAGACAGCAAGAAAAATATGTAACTATCTTTTCCGTTATTCTAAATAAAATAATTTAATTATTATAAATGAATTATTCAAACTATGAAATAATGCTTGGGCTATGAAATAATCTTTTATTCAATTGTTATAAGTAAACAGTTAAAATTGTTAATATACAAAAATATCATTGAAATGCATTATTTTGGAATAATTCATTTTAAACAATTAAATTACTTCTACAATATTTCTAGACATTATTTAATAATTTCCACAACTTTTATATTACGATTAATCATTTCATTGAATAAGTCAATGTTATTACTCTTAAGTGCATTGTTCAATATTCTTATTAATTATTAAAGTTAAAAATTTTAAATAACACTTAGAAACGTTACAGAAGTGAATTTATTGTTTAATTGTTACAAGTAAATTATTGGAAACATTAGATAATGTGTAAACAATTAGAATACTCAGAAATATTTAAAAATTCACTTCGAAAGTTTAATCGATGTGCACAATGAAGGTTCAACTTATAATGACTATTACCGTGCTTAATGTTCGGGTAAAGTCAGTGAGGTGGCAATCTTTGTCAACGCTTTCAAAAACACTTTTTCTATTCAGCAATCAGTAATTTTACAGTTTTATTGTCTCATAGCCTCCATTATTTCAAGGTAACAATAAATGCTTTATAGTTTTTACAATGTGAAACTACGTTTGCACGGTTAGTTTTTAATTTATAGAACTTCCTTCCTTCCTGACTTTTTCTTTTTTCAAAATTATCGCTCATATCGACAATTTAATTTTCGATTTAACTTCTAATTTAGTCGATAATTTTTTTTTTTTTGCTGAGAATTGGTCACTCACGGTCGGCTCGATACTGATCACGGTTACATCGATCCTTGTCTGATTCACGAGGCTTCCTTGAGATAAATGCTTCTGATAATTACAGAACTGTTATTTATTTAAAACTGTCGGCGCCGCGATGTTTGTATATTATATATCGTGTGAAAACGAGTGAATTTCAATTGCAATAGGTATCAGAGTTAATAATTGCTGTAATTGACAGTTTAATTGTAATTAATAATTAATAATTTTCTCCACTCACATTCGCATTTTCGATTTGGGTTTCAAGTCTCAGTATAACAAAGAACCGATCGTCGGGCAGTTGGATCACGCAGCAATCATTTGATCGACGAAGACACCGGTCAGACCAGAGTTTATTTCCCGAGTGTCGTTTCTTTATTTCAAGAAATTTTACTTCCGGCATGACTTTCATGATAGTGTATGGAAACTTTTTTTTGATTGCACTTTCTGTTCGATTTGTATTCAAAACTTGTGCACAGCAAAACTGATTGCAGGATTTGCATAAGTTTACGTATACTGGTTAATGAAAGCAAACAACTTTAAATAATACACCGAAAATTTTTATATCAAGTATAATTTTTTAATTATATACAGTTAAAATTCAAATATGGTACCGTACGGAGACTTTTTTGACTGAGTGTATATATAAATTGTATATAATTATAACATAAATGATATATATTATAATAAATTATATATACGAAAAGTAGCTATTCTTTATCGTGAAGAAATAATCTTGAAGTATTAGAAGTATTAGAAGTATCCTTTTAAGAATTCTGACTTCTCGTCAAAGTTCCCTTCCAATTATATTCGTAAGTTTTTTTTCAATTTTGGACACGTTTTTCTTATTCTCTTCTTTGTCTCATACTTTCTTAACCCCTGGCCTTGAAATATCATGTTCCTATTATACGATTCGATTTAAACGAAAAAAAACATTCTAATTTCCAATTTCAAAATTCTGTTCTTTAAAAAATGGAAGATTAATACGTACAAATTACAGGTATCGTTTCGGTACTTTGCATCCAACACGATAATACTATAATAAATTGACATGATTCAGTTAAGAAGATTGAAAAGATGATCGTGAAACGGGTTAATTATTCTCAGCCGTGATAGCTCATGGGCTCACTTGTTACATTCCAAAATTTTCGACTTGTCAGTCCGTAACGTTTACTTCAATCGAAATGTATGTTGCTGCAAACTATGTAGCAATAAAAATACGTCAACAAAAGACACGCTAGGGAATATTGTATCGACGAGAAAAACACGAGGAACGGAGAAAAATTCGAGGAGCATTGAAATTCGAAGAACGTATAAGATTTATCGATCAGCGTGGCCTGACAAATCTTTGCCACTTGCACCCAGTTGGGAATTATTTATTAAGCGTCACAAGAACGTCAAGACGCTGTCTATAATTTCGCCGTAACGGTGTCAATGGTATAAGTTCATTTTCGGTCGAGGAACCGAAAGGCGGGGAGGGAACGGCGCGAATACCCAGGAGAATCTGCCGGAGATTTGCGACGCTTTAAAGAACAGCCACACGCCGAAACTTTACTGCCCGCGCGGCGAACGCGTTTCCCTCTTCGGCCCTCCTCTGTGCATTCGTGTCTTCCGTCCACATTTTCACACCGTTCCGCTCTCGGCTCGAGACTCTGGCCGGACTAAGGTAACCTCGTTCACGAACCGCTTGAAATAGGAAACGTATTTCTTCCGTGACAAGCGAAATTCATTTGGAAAAATATGAGCTACATTCCCAGAAGGATCCTACAAGGGCACGTGGTAGAATGCGCCGTTTAGGCTCTTTCTTCGAGCCTTTAAGTTTCAACAGCCTCGGACCGTCTTGATTCTTACAACGCTAAATGCTGCCAGAGCTGTTCCGTGCTGCCCATCGGAATTAACGTCTTGTACACAGTTAGGGAGCGAACAACGTACAAGATACATATTCCAAACACTCTTAGATAAATTCCTCGACCTGTATTTGGATAAAATATATTATTAAATAATGTTTGAAATATATTGTTAAATAATAATGATAAGGGTGGTAATTATGGTGGTAATGAAGGTGGTAATAATCAGAATCTAATACTGGTTTTCTAAATTATACTAAATTCATTCTTAGGCAAATTCTTCATTCAGCTTCTATATTTGGATAAAATATGTTATTAAATAATTTTTAAAGTGTATTGTTGAATAATAATGGTAAAGGTGGTAATTATGGTGGTAATAATCACAATCTAATACTGGTTTTTTAAATTATTTAAATTATTTAAATTCATTCATTATAATAATACTAAATTCATTCTTAGGCAAATTCTTCATTCAGCTTCTATATTTGGATAAAATATATTATTAAACAATTTTTAAAATGGATTATTAAATAATAATGATGAAGATGGTAATAACGGTGGTAATAATCAAAATGTAATATTATTTATTCGAGGGAAAGCTATAGCTGGAGAGCCTAATATTTTAACGGGATTAAAAAATTTCTAAATCCTCCAATTATAAATTACAATTATAACTATAGAAAAAAAATGATAAAGATGATAAAAATCGTCTTATTACAAAACAGAAAATATTACTAAATAGAAAATATAGAAAATACACGATTTTCCTCGTTTCAAAAAATTGGATGACATTATTTTTTATTACCTCAATACTTCGCGATATATACACGACAGTATTATTTTATTGTATTGTGAAAGTTAGTTCATCACTCGGGGAGGCGAACATAAAAATCATTCATTTAGACTCTACATTTGAACTAGTAGTTGCCTAAGATTAATTTGGTGGGTAACCTGTTGCGAGAGAATTATGCATCAGTCGGTTAACTTGGGATTTGCGATCTGAAGAAGAAAGAATATGGTTTAGTACACGATACCAGCATGCTTTTGTTCGTTTTATAGGGAATCAAGTAATATCCCAGTTAATATTCTAGTATTTCAGTTAACATTTTAATCTACGTGATCCATGTTGTAAAACATTCTCGAATTCAAGTCTCGAGAAGAATTGAAGTTTCTAACATCTGTGTTTCTATTTTTCAAAATATTTGTAATATTTTTGACAATGAATATATACAGATGGGATCTATATTATTTGCAGCATTTATGAAAAATTTACAGAAAACGTTCTTAATAGATTCAATTTTTTTCCTCTTTTTAATATGTTTTCAAACTTGCGAATTTATTGTGTCCTTTAGCTCAATTTTTAATATCATTCCACGTTCGTAACTATTCCTTAAGTTTAGTAACCGAAAAACGAATCTTGCATAATAATATCTGAGAATCATGGCTGCCACCAGCAAAGATATACCATATTAGAGATGCTATTCCTGTCAGAATGTAGATACCTGTTAGATGCCTGCTGGAAATTGGATTAAGAGTAGCTTTTTAATGCAGAAATTTCCCTCCTCTCCTCTTCCATTTTGATATACGCGTGAACATGAAAGGATTTTCGCTTTACTATACTATTATGTCATTATACTACACTAATATTGAATGTCGTACATTGAATAGATACTGTGCGAAAAGCAACCATTCCGGAATGTATATAAATTATCTAGAACATATAAAAACATACCATAGTGTAGAAAACTGCACATTCAACTTTGCAAATTGATCATCGCGCTTTTTCAATTATGGTGAGCATCTTAACTCTTCGAATCTTAACTCTGAAAATCCACCGTTGCTAATCTACAAAATTTTCGAGTCTAGTGTTAAACACGTTACTAATCACGTTTCTAAATTATTAAAAATTTAACAATTTTTTTCGCTCGTGTCACTTGAAAATTGAAATTCTTAAAATACACGAAGATACGTGTAAACGGCAGCAATCCCCTTGGCAATTAATATTCTGTAAGTACTCGGGCGTTTGATTGATTCGCGTGAAACATGAGCCTGAAGTATTCGCTCGTACGTGAAAAGCTCACGTTTGAACGAACAAATTCAACAAGCGGTATCTCGTTCAATCGGATACCGTGTAAAATTTATTCCAATCAAATGCTCGAATTCTGACGTACAGCCGACAAAAGGTTACTCTTCTAGAACGTTTAGAGCTCGTAAAAAAAAAAAAAAAAAAAAATCGAATTCTAACGTCTACATTTTCTAAGATGTCCCCACGTAAACACATAGAGTGTGTTTGATAAAAAACGTGGACGTCATTTCTCTGAAAAAAAATATTCCTTTTGGTACAAAAATTTTGCACAAATCGAAAATACACCTAAAATACTGTCACGCAGTCGTCCTATCAGAGAAATGTCGTCCACGTTCTTACCAAACACACTGCTACTCTAAAAGGACCGATCCTGAGAGACTAAACAGCGTCAGGCGTCCGATCTTCGGGGGACTTCCACATATTCGTACGTAAATGCGGAATGTTATCAAGCAAAGGGGAAGTTAATATTGGCAGACGCGACGGCCAACGAACTTGCACTTACACGGAAGAGAGAGAGAGAGAGAGAGAGAGGCCATTCACGTGACGCGGCAGTTAAGAGGGTTTAGGGGCAGGCAAGCAGGATCGGAGAAGGATACCAGCAGTGATGTAAGGGTTCCCTGTGTTGGTACACGTGGATGTTAATCAGAATGGGATTTACATATGAGGCTCGCATTACTCGGTAGCCGAGCACATGCACCGAGAGGAGAAGATAACGGCCTCCGGAGAGAATGGGCCGGTTGTGCCACCCCGTGAGCCGCAAGAGTCGCGTGCAACCCCCTATATCTGTAATAACGTGCCACCTAAGGCATAATTATATATTGCGTCCGGGATTATTGCCGCATTTGCACGTCGGCCTACGAGCAAATATCGATTCAACAGCCAACGTAATTGTAACAACAGGCAGAGAGACACCAGAGCTACACGAGCTTTCGCTCCGCGTCTCTTATTTCGTTGATCTCCGCGGCTCTCGATGGAGTTCCGTCCCTCTCCGATCGAATCTTACGTTTGACGTTTGACTTTCGTCATTGTAGCACGTAACACGACGAGCGTCAGGTAATTTTACAGTATCGATGACGATGAAAAATTGATACAACTCTATATAACTTTATTTGAAACATTAAAAATTGACATATAATTTTATGTAACTCTTTAAGAAAGAAGATCGTTACGATTTGCTCTCATTCAAGCATCGTTTGAATGAAATCTTTGAGAAATGACTTATTTGACGATAAGACGACATGAAACTTTTTTTTTTTTTGACGACACAACTGGAGAAGAGGGAAAAATGTTCTTACACTTAACGTACAACCTGCAGTTTGAAAAAGCCACTTTTTGTTAAAAATTCAATGCGGCGCGCTGGGAAAATAGCGTGGTCTGCTCAAATTAATGAGATAAATAAAACTCGATTTGAACGTCACGTCGCCAGCATCTGGAAGATTATATATTAAATTTGTTTGCTCGCAAGAAACCGCAAAAGAATAATATGAAAGCCTACTCCACGGAAACCTCCAGAGAAAATTAATGTTTCCTTCGTTCCTCGAATTTGCTCGCGTAATTAAAAAATAGGGGTGTAAACATAAGGTATCTTATATATAGAACAAACACAGTAGGTACCTGGCCCACGTACGAAGTAAAAAGTGGAAACAGCAGAAAAAAGTAAAAACAGCAGGGCAAATAAATTAAACCGGCATTACAACTATAATTAATTATAAATTAATATACAACTAAAACTGGGATTTATGTTATTGCCCGCATAATTAAAAAACCGGGGAGCAAACGCGAAATAAAAAATGGAAATGGCAGTGGAAACTAAGAAAAAAGCATGGCTGGAAAATAAATTAAACCGATGACTAAAACCACAATTAAATGTAGATTAATTTACAATTGAAAGAGGGATTTGTGTTATTGTTTTGAATAGCTCTTCCAACGTTTCGCTTTTCTCATCGAAGCAAATTCAAATTTCGAAATTACTTTCTCGCAAGTAAGAAATTGCAAATAATTTTCCACAGTGATCGTGATGATGTAATCAATAAAAATACAGTCGTTACAATGTTACAGCTAAATTTGATTTAATTTCATTCAGTAAAAGTTTTGACAACTGAAAGAATGTCTGCACGACACAAGTAATTTTTAATGAAAAATGATTTACATTGATTGGTTTCTGAGCTATCTGTAACCCAAATGAATGGAAATTTAATGCTTCGTAACACACAAACTACGTGTTTAATTGAAATAAACGAAATTTCCACTGAACTTCTACAATAATTTTGTATCGGACGACTTGTCTCGTTTTTATTTATTATTACTACTGGAAGTTAGACCAGTCTAAATATTAATTTATTCCGCGATTAAGTCAACGCGTATAACCGTGCACGGAATTTCTACGACGATCATTAAACCATTTCAAATAATCGTTTAATCTCATTAAAAGACAACGTCTTTTGATACAGCTGGCTAGCTTCACGTTCAAGCCCGGGTACGAGCGAGAGCTCGTTATGTATAGGAGAGCTGAGAACCCGACTCATCTTTACGATTCTCTGAACCAATTAAACCGGAGACCGATACTGCCTGATCAAACGAAATTACGCTAAATCTTTTCAGTAAATTCAACTTGCAACGATTCGCTCCACTAACGTGAACTCGCATCTCGGGCTAGCATTTTCTACTATTCCTCGGGCTACTATTTCCTTTTCCGTAAAATTTATTTGAACATTAAATTCTAACATTTCTATCCTGATGGTATTTAAAAATGTCATTTTTTTTAAGAACGCTCGTATCATTTTAATTTGACAATAATTGGTATAAAACACAAAAGATTTGTGAATCATCGCAGTGTTCAAACATTCGTACTTTGTACAATGAAGACGAAAAATTGTCGGTGATTTAAACTTTAAACTTCTTAATTTTATTTATAATTTAACGTTATAATTTTGCTAAAGGAACTTGATCTTATTTTAAATCATAGACTCCCTACCATGACAGATCTGAGTTTGTTTTCTTTAAAAATGATTTTACATCACGTAATGAGTGATTTCCCTTTCTCTCCCTTTTTTTTTGAAAATTATAAAAATTTACACATCCCTATAAACACTGAAAGATTCTTTTCGTAATTAGATCCACCACTATTTTGAAGATTGAAATTTTCTCTTTGCTACGACCCCTTAGAACTTGCTATATAATTTTTTTTTCAACTTTGAATATTGTGACTGTAAATGATAAAAATTGTAGAAATTTGGTTATTTAATTCTAACGTTTAAATTTTAATAAAATGATGAGAAAAAATCGTACAGCGAGTTTTAAAAAGTTGTAAAGAGGAGATTTCAGTCTTCAAAGTCGCGGTGAAAATAGTGACGAAAAAATTCTTTTGATGCTTCTACAGACGTTCGAATTTTGATAATTTTCGAGAATAAAAGTATTTTTATTTTTCTAAACGTTGCATCATATAAAATCGATAAAATTCCAAGGAAGAGAATTAATTTTCTCTATATTTTCCCTTTTTTTGTTTTCCTGTGTTGTGAAAAGTCATCCAACGACACAACAATTTACCAAAGATGTCATAGTTAACGTAATACCCGACTTCAAGGTATCGAGGTATTGGTAAAATGTAAAATAATATGAAAAAGTAGAATTAAGTATTGACGATCGAACGTTGAAGAGGTAGAAGTAGATCATTCGTCGAATTAACATTACACATACATTAGACGTCACCTATGAAACAGAGGGAAATGTAAAAGACCAGAGTTGAAAACGGAATTTAATTTCACGTTTTCAGCGGAACAGCACGTAAATCACATTGATCTATAGTCTTCAACGTAAAGTTTATCTTCTTATCCGCACTGTTAAATAATTCAACGAATGGGGGAACCATAACGCTCACGAGTAAAATCTTAAATTTCTAACAGCGTTTCAAGAGCATTATGCATATTAATTTACTAATTTATCGTTCTGATTCTATTTGCTCTCTGTTTCGGCAAACAAAATCACAAAATCACAATTTTAATATCGTTTCAATGATCTTCTTGCGACGCAGACTGCAAACACAATTAATTAAAAAAAACAAAGCAACAGAACGTCGTTATATTGAAAGTCGTTTCTTCTGTACAGAATTATAATTAACACTCTTTTTTGAAAAAATATCCAGTCTAGCAAGTTCACAGATCACTTTTCAAAGCGACGCGTAATTCGAATAAACTTTCTTACTGGAGTTTCAACAGTTGCAACAATATTTGTCCAAATATCGCGGCGTGCCACACGGAAAGCGCGGCGTGTTTCGTTTGTCTTACGAAAACTAACACTTCGGACTCCCTGGTCACGAGGAGCACACATGTTTCGATTTTAGCCTCGAAAAGCAACGTGTTTTCATTTATAGCGACGAAGAGTAGCCTGTTGTGCTTTTTCGCTAGGAAAACTAGCACGTTTCGGACCAGTCCGCCGCGAGACTGTAACACAGTTTGTTTCCAGCGCGTTTTCTAAAACTAGCCGTAGGCTTCTGTAAATCTAATGCATTTATTATACGGTCGTTATGAGTTTACGATCATCGAGGTCCCTGTTGTTCATTTCGAACTGAAACACTTTCTCTCGTCAACTGAATTGACGATTATGTTGTATCATAACAATTAATGTTTCTTAGTGAACCATGATAATTGATACTTACAAAAGCATACGAAAATTTTCTGTGACATAAAGTAAGACAGATCAAATCCAGAGCTTATACTTCGACTTAAAATTTTTATTGGTAATGTAATTACATTAATGTTGGTTATTTTACAATCGTTTTTATTGAAAATATCAAATATTTGATAAAAGTACAGATTATTTGCTCATATGCCCACGTATGCACTCGTTACTTCATTTAGTTTCATTGGGCTTAGGTGAATTCGGGAAGAATTTAGATAATTAATACTCTCGTTTTCGTTTTCTCTTTCTTTCTGTCTTTTCATATCTTTCTTTTCATATATAACACATACCTACGTGCGTATGAAAGAGAAGAAGGAAAAGAGTTTTAATTACATCGTGTACGTCTTTAATTTTATCTTTCTTCTCGGCTCACAAATTCAATGAATTTACATAAATAAATCATATATGAAGATTCATAATTTTCTGTTATTATTAATGCATATTAATCATATTATATCATTATTGTTAGAATATTATTATTGTTATGAACGATTAATTATAATATTCCGTTGTAGTAAATTGTGTTGAGTATTCCCTCGACAATTTAGAATGAAATCGTACGTTTGCTACTTCTACTTATAATCTCTATCTATTGACGAAACATACATACACATCCCAGTATAACTAATACCACTAATCAAACAATACGAACGAAATTAACATCAAAGTCAATATCAAAGGTTCGCACCCGAATGTAGAAGCTTCGCGTGCACGGTATTATTGAAATGACGAGAATGTGATGGGCACATATCACGCAGACGTTCGAATTCTTGGCTAAAATCTAACTAAGGATTATTGCTTTCCGTTGGAATCACATTTTGTATTCATGGTCAAACTTTATATTAAGTTCCCAACAAATCTGAAGCTTAATTTGTATTATGCATACTACGTGAAGAGTTGATACACGTATCACCTGTTACTTCCGCTTTGAACATGTTGCACGTGTTTGCCTCATGAATTTCGAAAAAAATTAAACTTTTCTTCGAGCACATGTTTTTATGCCAGCTTTTCTATTCTCTTTAATAGTAATAATATATCGTTGCAAAGTTCGTTGTTTTTGGTACGTTATTAGATGAATTTATAAGATTATTGGTTGATCTACTTGAGTTTTATTACATAGCAATTTACCAACTAATAGTAATTGGTGAGTTGATAAGTGTCTAGTTGAGTTATAGACTTCCTTTTCCATAATTATAGACGATAGAAAAATCCAATAGATTGTATCGTAAAATTTATTTGAACTAAAGCTATATAAATTTTGTTTCATTTGTTTTACTTAGTATTTGTATTGTACTTTATTTTATTCTATTGTTTCGTTTAACAAACTCAAAATATTCATCAATATCAACAATTGTAATTTACGACCTGTAAATTTTCATTAATAATATTTATTTGTTCGTACAAAAGATCTTAGCAAGATCCAACTTATTAATATACTGAATTTCCAATGAAATCTAATTCTAAAATATAAAGTATGTTCATTTCCATTTAGTATTAGTCCATACGTACAAAATGATTCTGATCCCTGTTTCAGTCTTAAAATTATCAACTTGTTAACTCGCTAATATTTCTTATAGTATACAAAATAACTTTTCGATGAAATCAAATTCTGAACATATAGGGAATGTTCAATTCCTTCTAACATTCGTTCATTCATTTTCAATATTAGTTCTAACAATCTATCTATAAATTAGTGCAAAAGAATCCTGGCCATTTCAAATCGTCAATTCGTCAACTTACTAATATCTCAATCAGCGTACCGAATCGATTTCCAATGGAATCAAATTCTAACACACAGAGAACGTTCAATTCCTTCTGCTTTGGAGTAAAAGGGGAGCAATCCTCGGGGTCGCCGCGGGGGAAAGCACCGTAAGCTGGGAACGTTTTCATAGCGTCGTTAAAATCGAACGAGGTTACTCGCAGGTTCCTCGCCAGCCATCACGTTAGCTCAGTTTATGATCCCGGATACGAATCGTACGAGCGTGTTTCATTCGAATCTTAGGGTGGACAACGAGTCGACGAGCCGGTGGCCCAGAAAATTACGCGAAGAGGAAGAACGGTCCACTCCATGAAAATATTCATCGCGCGTAATGGAACTGCCACGCTAATTTAACTAAATGCGCGATGAATTCCGTAGATATCCGTCGTCGACTTTTCTCCTGCTACTCTTCTGCGTCGTCCCAATTCAAATTTCATCTCGATCGAGATCCTATTAATTCGATTAGCCAGCTAACAAAGAGTTGAAACAAGTTTCAACATCATCGGCTTCGATTATGGCATTCCGTCGCGGCGATCGATATTGGTTATCGATTTATAACCGGCAGTATCGCGAGGTGACTGGTGTCCCATAAAACGAAACGTTCGTACCGTGAAAGATGCAGAACGTTAATAGCGCATTGTTGACCCGATAAATTGTTGGTATTCGGAATTCATGTAAATTTTTTATTCATGCAATAACGTGCAGCGTTTGTCTGTTTCAACGTGACGGCTGACATTGACGAGTCATAATTAATAAGCAAGCAAGCAAATTTGCATCTGCACGTTATAATGTACGTTAGTACAATGTAGAACATACCTGTAATGTACAAACTATAATGCACAAATATATAAATAAAATATCTGAGGCGGAGTATTCGTTCGAATTTTTGGCAGATGAAATATTTACGAGCGACACAGTGAAACATGTTTGTTCCAAGAGCAATATAAACTCCGTTTTGAGAATCTTAAGCAAAATTTAGTAATTGCTTCAGTTTCTTTAAGTTATTCTTCCGCTTGAGAAATGGCGATCACCTTTTTTTCATACTTCGAATACATCGTGAAATGACAGGGAAGTCAGGAATTTCGATATTACTATGTTACTTTCATAGTTCAGTACGTAAAAATCAATTCTTTACTAAACATCTACGACGATTATAATTTTAATATGATAACAATAGACCCAAAAGTATTAAATACCGATAATATATTAAAATATCCATAAATACATTTTACTGAATAATAATTATTCAATTATCGTATATTAAATATAAATATAAATAATATAAATGTCATACATATTTTTTCAATATATATATATATATATAGATACAATAAATATTATTTGTTTTATCCTATATAAATATCCCCAGCATATTGCAATGATTAATATATAGTTGAAATATTTTGATATGATCATTTTTTGTCATTTCTAAAACAGTGTTCTGTATTAAATCAATTTAATTAAGACCAGTGATTATAATTAGAACTGAGAGGATTTGAAATTTTTTTCCCCCAGTTTGAAAGAGAGGTTCTATTGCTAAAACCATGCAAGTACTAAAGGAGTCTATGCGGAGGTGCACTATGTATATAACTTGCGAAAATAGCTCTGTTGGTGAAAATCTCTGTTGGTCTTTATGTCCGTTGCCTACGTTTACGGCTTTTTCACGACCATTCTAGCAACAGGAAATGCCGGTTTTCCTTATTCCGTAATATTAAATTCGAAATAAGAATTTCCACCTCAAACTATACGCAATTTTGCATTCCCATCTCAAACTTTTGCAGCTGGCAAATTATATTTTGGAATCGTGTTAAATTTGTCCGTAATAGGTTTAAGAAAGAGGATCAAGAAATGTCTACGTCTATGCGAGATACTTTAAAGTTTAATCTACGTAACTTTGAACTATTATTAAGTATATGGTACAATAATAAATCTTTTTTAAGCATATTTGTAATAAACTTAAATTTGTACAAATATGGTGCACAGTTCATCATTGTGTAATATCATTGTGTTTTAAGTTATTTCAGTGGAAATTTAATTTATCATGCACCCTTTAAACATGAAAATGTGAATACTTCGCCCTATTCTCGAAATTAATTTGTGAACCGATGATTTTTCGCAATTCGATAATTGCAATTAATGAGTACAATGACTGACACATCTAATGACTATATCGGGACAAAAGTGCAGTTTCATGTCCGCACAGTTACATTCAAGAATATTATAAGCGCAAACATTATTCTTAATCTATCATTGCCGTCGTCCACGAGGCTCAATTAAATATGTATACGTATCTGCATACGTGTACATGTTCGATTCTATATATCTCTCTCCCTGTTCCTACATTTAGATAAATATTTTATAAATCAATGTGGATGCATCCATCTTCATTCTTTCTTTCTTCGTCCGAATGTAGAAAAAAAAAATCGTTCTGCTTCCGTGTGCGCGATATTGCACAATAGCGAGCTAAATTCACTCGCTGCAGCTGAATAAATTTAAATTTATTTGGATGCTTAATGGTTCGAAATCTTTCCACTGTAAAAATATATAAGGGATTTCGAGCTAATGATACAAGTGTCGCCTGTATTGTACATTGTCACCTCATCTCACCTCATGCTATCATATATGTTTTTATTTCAGCCACCTCTTAACCTTTAATTATTAACCACTGTTTCAAATTAATTAATTTCTCTTGGAACCTTTCACCATTAACTACGGAGAGAGAATTATCTAACTTGGTATAAAAAGATTTGCTCAACACTTTCATAAACTCGATAAATAATTGACACTTGTACGGAGTGCTTTTGGTATTTCAACAAATTTTCACTGTTCAACAAATTCATCAGCTTCTAAGTTTTAAATTTTAAATTTTTTTTCTAAATTTTGCTGTGTATCGAATGCAGCAGAACCGTTTGTAATCGTGTAATACGTCGAAATATATCGTAATGCATCGTACCTGTTAGTCCTGTGTCATTTTTTCTAATATTATTGCGGGAAGAGTGATGTCAAATCCATTCAGATTTGATGTCACTAACGGTTATTCGTGTTAGATCGCGATAATATACGACTGCTCAATAATAAATTCCGACTCTATGGGTCATGCAGGTGTAATTAAGTGTAATACGTCGAAAACGTCACAACGTGGTTAGTATGTTTCTAGAAAGGTAATATACCGTAATATGTGGAATTCGATCTTGCTGTGTATCGAATGCAGCAGAACCGTTTGTAATCGTGTAATACGTCGAAATATATCGTAATGCATCGTACCTGTAATTCCTGTGCCATTTTTTCTAATATTATTGCGGGAAACGTGATGTCACATCCATTCAGATATAATGTCACTAACGGTTATTCGTGTTAGATCGCGATAAAATGCGACTGCTCCCTAATAAATTCCGACTCAATGGGTCATTGAGTTGTAACTAAGTGTAATACAGTCACAAACGTGATTAGTATTTGTCTACAAATATAATATACTGTAATATGCGGAATTCGTACTTGCAGTGTATCGAATGCAGCAGAACAGTGTGTAACCGTGTAATACGTGGAAATATAACGTAACGCATCGTACCTGTTAGTCCTGTCTCATTTTTTCTAATATTATTGCGGGAAGAGTGATGTCAAATCCATTCAGATTTGATGTCACTAACGGTTATTCGTGTTAGATCGCGATAATATACGACGGCTCCCTAATAAATTCCGACTCTATGGGTCATGCAGGTGTAATTAAGTGTAATACGTCGAAAACGTCACAACGTGGTTAGTATGTTTCTAGAAAGGTAATATACCGTAATATGTGGAATTCGATCTTGCAGTTTATAGAATGAAGCAGAACCGGTTGTAACCGTGTAATAAGTGGAAAAATACCGTAAAGCATCGTACCTGTTAGTCCTGTGTCATTTTTTCTAATATTATTGCGGGAAACGTGTCAAATTCATTCAGTTTTGATGGCACTAACGCTTATACGTGATAGATCGCGATAAAATACTACTCTCCCCTTATAAATTACATCTCTATGGGACATGGAGGTGTATTTAAGTGTAATATAGCCACAAACGTGGTTAGTATGCGCCTACAAAGGTAATATACTGTAATATGCCGAATTCGTACTTGCAGTGTGTCGAATGCAGCAGAATCGTTTGTAACCGTGTTATACATGGAAATATATCGTAATGCATGTTACCTGTTGGTACTGTGTCATTTTTTCTAACATAATTGCGGGAAACGTGATGACAAATCCATTCAAATTTGATGTCATTAACGGTTATACACGTTAGACCGCGGTAAAATGCGACAGTTCCCTAATAAATACCGACCCTATGGGTCATGGAGGTGTTATTATGGGTTATATAGACACAAACGTGGTTAGTACGTGTATATATAACCAAAGTAAAACACTCTAATACGCGGAATTCGTACTTGCAATGTGTCGAATGCAGCAGAACCGTTTGTAACCGTGTAATACGTCGAAATATATCGTAATGCATCGTACCTGTTAGTCCTGTGTTATTTTTTCTAATATTATTGCGGGAAGAGTGATGTCAAATCCATTCAGAACTGATGTCAGTAACGGTTATTACTGTTAGATCGCGATAAAATGCGACTGTTCCATAATAAATTCCTACTCAATGGGTCATTGAGTTGCTATTAAGTGTGACACAGTTACAAACGTGATTAGTATGTGTCCTCAAATATAATATACTGTAATATGCGGAATTCGTATTTGCAGTGTATCGAATGCAGCAGAACCGTCTGTAACACTGTAATACGTGGAAATATATCGTAATGCATCGTACCTGTTAGTCCTGTGTTATTTTTTCTAATATGATTGCGGGAAACGTGATACCAAATCCATTCAGGTTTGATGTCACTAACGGTTATACGCGTTAGATCGCGATAAAAAACGACTGCTCCCTAGTAGATTCCGAATCTATGAGTCATGCAGGTGTAAGTAAGTGTAATATAGTCACATACGTGGTTAGTATGTGTCTACAAGTGTAATATACGGTAATATGTGGAATTCGTACTTGCTGTTTATCGAATGCAGCAGAACCGTTAGTAACAATGTAATACGTCGAAATATATCGTAATGCATCAAACTTGTTAATCCTGTGTCATTTTTTCTAATATTATTGCGGGAAAAGTGATGTCAAATCCATTCAGATTTGATGTCACAAACGGTTATTCGTGTTAGATCGCGATAAAATGCTACTGTTTCCTAATAAATTCCGACTAAATGGGTCGTTGAGGTGTTATTAAGAGTAATATAGTCACAAACGTGATTAGTATGTCTCTACAAATATAATATACTGTAATATGCGGAATTCGACCTTGCAGAGTATCGAATGCAGCAGACCGATTGTAACCGTGTAATACGTGGAAATATATCGTAATGCATCGTACCTGTTGGTCCTGTGTCATTTTTTCTAATATTATTGCGGGAGAAGTGATTTCAAATCCAATCAGGTTTGATGTCACTAACCGTTATACGCGTTAGATCGAGATAAAATAAGACGGCTCCGTAATAAATTCCGACTCTATGGGTCATGTAGGTGTAATTAAGTGAAATATAGTCACAAACGTGGTTAGTATGTGTCTACAAAGTTAATTCACCGTATAATGTGGAATTCGAACTTGCTGTGTATAGAATGCAGCAGAACCGTTTGTAACCGTGTAATACGTGGAAATATATCGTAATGCATCGTACCTGTTAATCCTATGTCATTTTTTCTAGTATCATTGCGGGAAACGTGATGTCAAATCCATTCTGATTTTATGTCAATAACGGTTATACCTGTTAGATCGCGATTAAATTCGACGGTTCCCTAATAAATTCCGACTCTATGGGTCATGCAGGTGTAGCTAAGTGTAATATAGACACAAACGTGGTTAGTATGTGTCCACAAATGTAATATACCGTAATATGTGGAATTTGTACTTGCTGTGTATCGATTGCAGCAGAACCGTTTGTAACCGTGTAATACGACGAAATATATCGTTATGCATTGTACCTGTTAGTCCCGTGTCATTTTTTCTAATGTTATTGCGGGAAGAGTGATGTCAAATCCATTCATGTTTGATGTCACTAACGGTTATTCGTGTTAGATCGCGACAAGATACGACGGCTCCCTTATAAATTCCGACTCAATGGGTCATTGAGGTGTAATTAAGTGTAATATAGTCACAAACGTGATTAGCATGTGTCTACATATATAATAAACAGTAATATGCGGAATTCGTACTTGCAGTGTATCGAATGCAGCAGAACCGTTTTTAACCTTGTAATACGTGCAAATTTATCGTAAAGCATCGTACCTGTTAGTCCTATGTCATTCTTTCTAATATTATTGCGGGAAACGTGTAGTCAAATCCATTCAGATTTGATGTCACTAACTTTCATTGGTGTTAGATCGCGACAAAATACGACGGCTCCCTAATAAATTCCGACTCTATGGGTCATGCAGGTGTAATTAAGTGTAATATAGTCACAAACGTTGTTAGTATGTGTCTAGAAAGTTAATATACCGTAATATGTGGAATTCGTACTTGCTGCGTATCGAATGCGGCAGAACTGTTTGTAACGCAGTAATACATGGGAATATATCGTAGTGCATCGTACCTGTCAGTCCCGTGTTATTTTCTCTAATATTATCCCGGGGACCGTGATGACAAATCCATTCAGAATTGATGTCACTAACGGTTGTACTCGTTAGATCGCGATAAAATACGACGGCTCCCTAATAAATTCCGACTCTGTGTGTCATGCAGTGGTAATTAAGTGTAATACAGTCACAAACGTGGTTAGTATGTGTCTACATTGTAATATACTGTAATATGTGGAATTCGTACTTGCAGTGTATCGAATGCAGCAGAACCATTTGTAACCGTGTAATGCGTGGAAATATATGGTAATGCATCGTAAATGTTATTCCTGTGACATTTTTTCTAATATTATTGCGGGAAACGTGATGTCAAATCAATTCAGATTTGATGTCACTAACGGTTTTTCGTGTTAGATCGCGATAACATGCGACTGTTCCCTAATAAATACCGACCCTATGGGTCATGGAGGTGTAACTAAGTGTAATATAGACACAAACGTGGTTAGTATGTGTCCAGAAATGTAATATACTGTAATATGCGGAATTCGTAAATGCAGAGTGCCGAATGCAGCAGAAGAGTTTGTAACCATGTAATACGTGGAAATATATCGTAATGCATCGTACCTGTTAGTCCTGTGTCGTTTTTTCTAATATCATTGCGGGAAAAGTGATGTCAAATCCATTCATATATGTTGTCACTAACGGTTATACGCGTTAGATCGCGATAAAATTCGACGGCTCCCTAATAAATTCCGACTCTATGGGTCATGCTGCTGTAATTAAGTGTAATATAGTCACAAACGTGGTTAGTATGTGTCTACAAAAGTAATATACCGTAATATGTGGAATTCTTACTTGCTGTGTATCGAAGGCAGCAGAACCGTTTGTATCCGTGTAATACGTCGAATATATCGTAATGCATCGTACCTGTTAGTCCTGTTTCATTTTTTTTAATATTATTGCAGGAAACGTAATGTCAAAACCATTCAGATTTGATGTCACTAACGGTTATACGCGTTAGATCGCGATAAATTGCTACGGCTCACTAATAAATTCCGACTCTACTTGTCATGCAGGTGTAATTAAGTGTAATATGGTCACAAACGTGGTTAGTGTGTGTCTACAAATGTAATATACTCTAATATGCGGATTTCGTTCTTGCAGTGTGCCGAAAGCAGCAGAAACGTTTGTAACCGTGTAACAGGTGGAAATATAACGTAATGCATCGTACCTGTTAGTCCTTTTTTATAATACTATAGTTAGTCATTTTTTCTAATATTATAGACGGAAACGTGATGATAATCCATTCAAATTCAATGTCACTAACGGTTATACGCGTTAGATCGCGATAAAATGCGTCTGTTCCCTAATAAATACCGACTATTTGTGTAATGGAGGTTTAATTATGTGTAATATAGTAACAAACGTGGATAGTATGTGGCTACAAATGTAATATACTGTAATATGAGGAATTCGTACTTGCCGGGTGTCGAATGCAGCAGACCAGTTTGTGACGGTGTAATACGTGGAAATATATCGTAATGCAACGTACCTGTTTGTTACATTTTTTCTAATATTATTGCAGGAAACGTGATGTCAAATCCATTCAGATTTTATGTCACTAACGGTTATACGCGTTAGATCGCGATAAAATGGGACTGTTCCCTAATAAATTCCGACTCTACGGGTCATGCAGGTGTGCTTAAGTCTGATATAGTCACAAACGTGGTTAGTATGAGTCTAAAAATGTAATATACTGTAATATGCGGAATTCGTACTTGCAGTGTATCGAATGCAGCAGAACCGTTTGTAACCGTGTAATACGTGGAAATATATCGTAATGCATCGTACCTGTTAGTCCTGTGTCATTTTTTCTAATATTATTCCGGGAAGAGTGATATCAAATCCATTCAGATTTGATGTCACTAACGGTTATCGTAATGCATCGTACCTGTTAGTCCTGTGTCATTTTTTCTAATATTATTGCGGGAAGAGTGATGTCAAATCCATTCAGATTTGATGTCACTAACGGTTATTCGTGTTAGATCGCGATAAAATACGACGGCTCCCTAATAAATTCCGACTCTATGGGTCATGCAGGTGTAATTAAGTGTAATATCGTCACAAACGTGGTTATTACGTTTCTACAAAGGTAATATACCGCAATAAGTGGAATTCGTACTTGCTGTGCATCGAATGCAGCAGAACCGTTTGTAACCGTGTAATACGTGGAAATATATCGTAATGCATCGTACCTGTTAGTCCTGTGTCATTTTTTCTAATATTATTGCGGGAAGAGTGATGTCAAATTCATTCAGATTTGATGTCACTAACGGTTATACGTGTTAGATCGCGATAAAATGCTACTGTTCCCTAATAAATTCCGACTCTATGTGTCATGGAGTTCTAATTATGTGTAATAAAGACACAAACTTGGTTAGTATGTGTCTACAACGGTAATATACTGTAATATGCGGAATTCGTACTTGCAGTGTATCGAATGCAGCAGAACCGTTTGTAACCGTGTAATACGTGGAAATATATCGTAATGCATCGTACCTGTTAGTCCTGTGTCATTTTTTCTAATATTATTGCGGGAAACATGATGTCAAATCCATTCAGATTTGATGTCACTAACGGTTATTCGTGTTAGATCGCGATAAAATGCGACGGCTCCCTAATAGATTCCGACTCTATGGGTCATGAAGGTGTAATTAAGTGTAATATAGACACAAACGTGGTTAGTATGTGTATATATAACCAAATATAACATACTGTAATATGCGGAATTCGTACTTGCAATGTATCGAATGCAGCAGAACCGTTTGTAAAAGTGTAATACGTCGAAATATATCGTAATGCATCGTACCTGTTAGTCCTGTGTTATTTTTTCTAATATTATTGCGGGAAGAGTGATGTCAAATCCATTCAGACCTGATGTCACTAACGGTTATACGGGTTAGATCGCGATAAAATGCGACTGTTCCCTAATAAATTCCGACTCAATGGGTCATTGAGGTGTAATTAAGTGTAACACAGTCACAAACGTGATTAGTATGTGTCTACAAATATAATATACTGTAATATGCGGAATTCGTACTTGCAGTGTATCGAATGCAGCAGAACCGTTTGTAACCGTGTAATACGTGGAAATATATCGTAATGCATCGTACCTGTTAGTCCTGTGTCATTTTTTCTAATATTATTGCGGGAAACGTGATGTCAAATCCATTCAGGTTTGATGTCACTAACGGTTATACGCGTTAGATCGCGATAAAATACGACGGCTCCCTAATAAATTCCGACTCTATGGGTCATGCAGGTGTAATTAAGTGTAATATAGTCACAAACGTGGTTAGTATGTGTCTACAAATGTAATATACCGTAATATGTGGAATTCGTACTTGCTGTGTATCGAATGCAGCAGAACCGTTTGTAACAGTGTAATACGTCGAAATATATCGTAATGCATCGTACCTGTTAGTCCTGTGTCATTTTTTCTAATATTATTGCGGGAAAAGTGATGTCAAATCCATTCAGATTTGATGTCACTAACGGTTATTCGTGTTAGATCGCGATAAAATGCGACTGTTCCCTAATAAATTCCGACTCAATGGGTCATTGAGGTGTAATTAAGTGTAATATAGTCACAAACGTGATTAGTATGTGTCTACAAATGTAATATACTGTAATATGCGGAATTCGTACTTGCAGTGTATCGAATGCAGCAGAACCGTTTGTAACCGTGTAATACGTGGAAATATATCGTAATGCATCGTACCTGTTAGTCCTGTGTCATTTTTTCTAATATTATTGCGGGAGTCGTGATGTCAAATCCATTCAGATTTGATGTCACTAACGGTTATACGCGTTAGATCGCGATAAAATACGACGGCTCCCTAATAAATTCCGACTCTATGGGTCATTGAGGTGTAATTAAGTGTAATATAGTCACAAACGTGGTTAGTATGTGTCTACAAATGTAATATACCGTAATATGTGGAATTCGTACTTGCTGTGTATCGAATGCAGCAGAACCGTTTGTAACCGTGTAATACGTGGAAATATATCGTAATGCATCGTACCTGTTAGTCCTGTGTCATTTTTTCTAATATTATTGCGGGAAACGTGATGTCAAATCCATTCAGATTTGATGTCACTAACGGTTATACGTGTTAGATCGCGATAAAATGCGACTGTTCCCTAATAAATTCCGACTCTATGGGTCATGCAGGTGTAATTAAGTGTAATATAGTCACAAACGTGGTTAGTATGTGTCTACAAATGTAATATACCGTAATATGTGGAATTCGTACTTGCTGTGTATCGAATGCAGCAGAACCGTTTGTAACCGTGTAATACGTGGAAATATATCGTAATGCATCGTACCTGTTAGTCCTGTGTCATTTTTTCTAATATTATTGCGGGAAACGTGATGTCAAATCCATTCAGATTTGATGTCACTAACGGTTATACGTGTTAGATCGCGATAAAATACGACGGCTCCCTAATAAATTCCGACTCAATGGGTCATTGAGGTGTAATTAAGTGTAATATAGTCACAAACGTGGTTAGTATGTGTCTACAAATGTAATATACTGTAATATGCGGAATTCGTACTTGCAGTGTATCGAATGCAGCAGAACCGTTTGTAACCGTGTAATACGTGGAAATATATCGTAATGCATCGTACCTGTTAGTCCTGTGACATTTTTTCTAATATTATTGCGGGAAACGTGATGTCAAATCAATTCAGATTTGATGTCACTAACGGTTATACGTGTTAGATCGCGATAAAATGCGACTGTTCCCTAATAAATACCGACTCCATGGGTCATGGAGGTGTAATTAAGTGTAATATAGTCACAAACGTGGTTAGTATGTGTCTACAAATGTAATATACTGTAATATGCGGAATTCGTACTTGCAGTGTGTACCGAATGCAGCAGAACCGTTTGTAACCGTGTAATACGTGGAAATATATCGTAATGCATCGTACCTGTTAGTCCTGTGTCATTTTTTCTAATATTATTGCTGGAAACGTGATGTCAAATCCATTCATATTTGATGTCACTAACGGTTATACGCGTTAGATCGCGATAAAATGCGACTGTTCCCTAATAAATTCCGACTCTATGGGTCATGGAGGTGTAATTAAGTGTAATATAGTCACAAACGTGGTTAGTATGTGTCTACAAATGTAATATACTGTAATATGCGGAATTCGTACTTGCAGTGTATCGAATGCAGCAGAACCGTTTGTAACCGTGTAATACGTGGAAATATATCGTAATGCATCGTACCTGTTAGTCCTGTTTCATTTTTTTTAATATTATTGCAGGAAACGTAATGTCAAAACCATTCAGATTTGATGTCACTAACGGCTACACGCGTTAGATCGCGATAAATTGCTACGGCTCCCTAATAAATTCCGACTCTACTTGTCATGCAGGTGTAATTAAGTGTAATATGGTCACAAACGTGGTTAGTGTGTCTACAAATGTAATATACTCTAATATGCGGATTTCGTTCTTGCAGTGTGCCGAAAGCAGCAGAACCGTTTGTAACCGTGTAACAGGGGGAAATATAATGTAATGCATCGTACCTGTTAGCCCTTTTTTCTAATACTATAGTTAGTCATTTTTTCTAATATTATAGCCGGAAATGTGATGATAATCCACTCAAATTTGATGTCACTAACGGTTATACGCGTTAGATCGCGATAAAATGCTTCTGTTCACTAGTAAATTCCGTCTTTATGGGTCATGGAGTTGTAATTAAGTGTAATATCGTCACAAACGTGGATAGTATGTGGCTACAAATGTAATATACTGTAATATGCGGAATTCGTACTTGCCGGGTGTCGAATGCAGCAGAACAGTTTGTGACGGTGTAATACGTGGAAATATATCGTAATGCATCGTACCTGTTTGTCCTGTGTCATTTTTTCTAATATTATTGCAGGAAACGTGATGTCAAATCCATTCAGATTTGATGTCACTAACGGTTATACGTGTTAGATCGCGATAAAATGGGACTGTTCCCTAATAAATTCCGACTCTACGGGTCATGGTGGTGTAATAAAGTTCAATACAGTCACAAACGTGGTTAGTATGTGTCTGCAAATGTAATATACTGTAATATGCGGAATTCGTACTTGCAGTGTATCGAATGCAGCAGAAGCGTTTGTAACCGTGTAATACGTGGAAATATATCGTAATGCATCGTACCTGTCTGTCTTGTGTCATTTTTTCCAATATTATTGCGGGAAACGTGATGTCAAATCCATTCAGATTTGATGTCACTAACGGTTATGCGCGTTAGATCGCGATAAAATGTGACTGTTCCCTAATAAATTGCGACTCTATGCGTCATGGTGGTGTAGTTAAGTGTAATATAGTCACAAACGTGGTTAGTATGTTTCTACAAAGGTAATATACTGTAGTATGCGGAATTCGTTCATGCAGTGTATCGAATGCAACAGAACCGTTTGTAACCGTGTAATACGTGGAAATATATCGTAATGCATCGTAACCTGTTAGTCCTGTGTCAGTTTTTCTAATATTATTGCGGGTAACGTTATTTCAAATCCATTCAGATTTGATGTCCCTAACGGTTATACGCGTTTGATAGCGATAACATGCGGCTGACACCTAATAAATTGCGACTCTATGGGCTATTGATGTGTAATTAAGTGCAATATCGTCACAATCGTGGTTAGTATGTGTCTACAATGGTATTATACTGAAATATGCGGAATTCGTTCTTGCAGTGTATCGCATGCAGCAGAACCGTTTGTAACATTGTAATACGTGGAAATATATCGTAATGCATCGTACCTGTTAGTCCTGTGTCATTTTTTCTAATATCATTTCGAAAAACGTGATGTCAAATCTATTCAGATTTGGTGTCGCTAACGGTTATACGTGTTAGATCGCGATATAGTGCTCTTGTTCCCTAATAAATTAGGGTTCTATTGTTCATTGATGTATAATTAAGTGTAATACAGCCACACACGTGGTTAGTGTGTGTGGGCAAAGCTAATGTCCTGTAATATGCGGATATCGTCTTTGCAATTTATCGTCTGCTGCCGAACCGTGTGTAATCCGTGGAAATTAATCGTAATTCTTCGTATGTGTTTGTCCTATGTCATTTTTTCCAATGTTACTGGGGGAAACGTGATGTGAAATGCATTCAGATTTGCTGTCGCTAACTATTATACGTGTTGGATCGCGGTGTAAGGTACGGTTCCCTAATAAATATCGTCTCTACATTGACGTAACTTTAGGTGTTATATAGTCACAAACGTGTTTAGTATGTGTGGACAAAGTTAATATACTGAAATACGCGGAATTGCTCCTTGCAGTTTTTCGAATGCAGCAGAACCGTGTTATTTTTACATTCACGCAGATATTTTTATCCCAGAAGGTATATGTAACTCTAGGTAACTATAATTGTAATGTAACAGTAAATGCAAGTTGTATGTAGGGGACAAAATAGTTTTATTCTTTTATTGGCAGCAAAAGTGGCGGCAAACTAGCGAGTAAGTTACATTTCTATTTGTTTTCTGCTTACTCTCTTCATATTTTCTTTATTTAGGATATGCAGTGATAAGGACAAATAACAATTGATGGACGGAAACATTGTTCACAAAGGTATGTAATATTGTTAGAAATATCAGTTGGTAATTTCCGTCTGTTGATATGTCGTAAGTTTAAGGAAAATGACCGAGTGGAAAGAGAAAGAAAGCAAAGCAAACGTTTATAAATCGTAGTTGTTGTCATCGTCAGATTAGTACCGTTGTGAACCATTAGATCCATTAGAACCAAGAACAGTATAGTTTGAAGCAGGCACAAGAACATATTAGAACAGTGTGCAGATGAGAAGGACAGTAACAGTTATACCATTGTCAGTAAAAGCGAAATCGTTGACATAAAACCAAAAAGTAAAAAGAAAATTTAGATTATTGCGTGTGCTCTTCGTTTTGTATTTATAAGTTACATCAAACCATTATTCATTTTTATTTTCCCTTTGCACTGTACCACGTGTTTCAATGTGAAATATACATTAGTGCAAGTTTTCAATCAATATCCTCTTAAACTGACTCCAAATATGTTATACATATTTAAGTTAGAAACTCAATTGGTTATGCGCCCAGTGCTTTGTGTTTAAAATAAAGGTGTCGAATAAAAATTTGAAAATCAAGAAAAAAACATGGAGAATCAGTCAAATATGGAAAGGTAATATACTGATCAAAATGGCCGAAAAAATTAACCACGTTACCGACGAAGTTGAAATAGGATGCAGAAAATATATAAATCTGGAAATTTTATGTAACAATCATACTTAAATCACACTATTTATATAAACACGTAACTGAAAAAACTCCAGAAGGAAATATAAATGAAGCTTGAGAAAGACGCAAAAAAGATGCTGGTAACTACCGTCGGTCGGAAACCATTTGTGCACAAAATAAATTGCAATACCGCGTTTGAAATGTTGATGAAGTTATTAATTATGTACGAAAGATACGATGACCAATTAAAATGCAACCTAATGGTGCATTTTTTCAGCTGCACATACGATAGGTATGAGTATTGCTGATCACATAAGCAATAAACTCGAGAATTTCGCACAACAAGAGATAAGAGAAGATCATTGCGGTTCGAAATAAATGATGAAATAATTATATCAAAAATTCTGGTTGTTCTTCCAAAAAATATGAAACATTTTACCACATCGTGGGAGTTTGTATAGAAAGGAAAGAAGAAATTGGGATACTTAATCGCTCGATTACTGGATTACTTATTACTGGATAAAGTAGAAACAGAACGGATAGTGAGGAAACAGCGTCTCAAATTTTCGAAGGAAAATGTTTCAACTGTAATAAGGTCGAATACGTAGCAAGAACTGTCGAATTGGATCGTCGAGTAATGGGAAGTTTCGTCCTGTAAACAGAGAGCATTACACTGTGCCCTACACACCACATCACAATGAAAAAGTGGAGAGACTTAATCGATCGTTGATGGAAAAGGCACTATCTTTGATATTCGACCAAAGATGAAAAAATCGACGTGCGGAGAAGCGACATACACCGGTGTATATCTACAAATTCCCTATAATAACAACGCCAACACGATCATTTAAAACATAAGCAACCAGGAGGCCCAATCTTGACAGAATAAAAATTATCTCCTGTGATGTCTACACCAATCCTGGAATCTTTAAAGTAGTTTGATGAAGGGAGCAAGAAACTAAAACTAGTGGGGTACACTAAGAATGGCTACAGATTATGGAACGAAAAAGAACGGAAGATAGTCAGCAGATGTGACGTGATATTTAATGAAATTACGGGAAATAAAGGAATAAATTAAAGTAGAGTAATAGAAATAGAGCAAGACCAAGAAAACGAAGAAAACAAGAAAAAATTCAAGAAAGATGTACACAAGATAGACAAACAACGGGAAACTCCGATTATATGGAAAGTGAAGTGATAGGCCGCAAAGATGAAGAAAAGACGGAGGAGAAGGAAGCTGAAGAAATACAAAGAAGATCTGAAAGACAGAAGAGAAAGGCATCCAGAAAGGTATTTAGCGCACACTTTTCTAACTTTTAAAGAAACAATTTCAGAGGCAGATAGAGGCAAATGGATAGAGGCTATCGAAAGAGAGTAATAGTTCATTGAGAAAAACCACTCCTAGAATACAACTAACCGAAGTAAAGCCGAAGGATTTAAACTTCTAACCTCCAGGTGAGTATTGAGAATAAACGACGATTGGGCTTATAATGCACGTTTGATGACAAGAGGTTGCGAACAGAGACCTTCTGCACAGTACAATGTAACGTTCAGCCCATTAATGGATACGAACGCATTTAGAACCCTCTCTGCATAAACAACAAATCCACGATACGGAATGATAAAACTCGACGTCAAGACTGCATTCCTATACGGCGAACTGGACGAAGATATACAAATGTCCCCATTCCCGTCCCGAATGTTACAAATACAAAAGTAAACTATGCAAATTACGAAAATTGTTATTCGGTTTGAAACAGTCACCGATAACGTGGAATGGAATGGAACGAGAGGAACAAATTTCCTGAAACGAAAAGGACTGCAACCACTGAAAACCGAGCAGTGTACTTTTCAAAATAGGAACAGTAATTTGATACTGACCATACGCTGATGACAGAGTATTTCGATCAGACAACGCAATGGAAATGGAAAAGTTGCTAAAGGAATTACAACAAGAGTTCGATATGCAAGTCGCGAAGGAACCAGAAACAGCAGAAGATTTAAAAATTACTCAAGGTCTATACGCACAAATGATTCTGGAACGACTAGGAATGGTAGAGTCCAAATCCGTAAAAATTCCAATGGTAAAACAAGATGACATTCAGGAAGGAGATCTACAAGAATAATATCCAGTAGGAGAGGTCATAGGAAGTTTACAGTTCCTCTCAAATCAGACAAGACCGAATATGAACTACGGAGTCTACGTGTACAGCAGATACACTGATAAACCCAATATATTATAATATTAAATGTTAAACGAGTACTTAGATACATTAGATAGAACGAAAAATGGGGGGGATAACATACAAAATGAGCAAGCTTGAGCTGATAGCCTTTAATGACTTTGACATTGCAGGCGGTTCCGAATTCAGAAGGAGCACGGCCGGATTCTTGATCGTGTATAGAACCGAGAAGTTGGTGTTAGAGAAGACATTCTAGAATGGCCTTATCAACCACAGAAGCTGAGTACATAGCAGCATCAGAAAGCTGTAAAGAACTAATGTATCACAAAATACTAACAGAGAAATTAACGAACAAACCGGTCAGGGTCACGTTATGTATATATAATCAGAGTGCGGAATAATTAACTGAATACTTAATTAAAAACGGAATCGTGAACAAAAGATCTAAGCACGTAGAAGATAAGTTTCACAGCATAGTAAGCTGTTACAGTCGGTAAGCTATCCATGAAAATTTTTGCCAATTATATTAAAGTGATCAACAAGGCAAACCATCTTGGCAGACAGTATGTCATGGCTTTAAAGTTGTAATTAATGTACAAACAACTGTGAATAAAACTGTTTATGAAAGCAAACCACTTAGAGTATCCTGGATCTTCCATATAAGAGAGCCAAGAGTGAAGAAATGTCACGATGTAGTGATCCAGTGCTATAGAAATATTAACGTCTGTTTTCGCAATAGAATGAAAAATTAATCACCGAATTCAATCACATTTGAATGGGCAAATAAACAGCCCCAGTAACCAAAAATAGGATGTTGATTAAAGATGCTGAAAAGAATATTATATAATTTTTACTACGATATAATATTTCAATAAATTCAAAGTTCGTGTCGCACACTCGCAATGAAATACAATTTAATAAAGTTGATTGGATCGCGGATTTTTATGTGTTTTTCTACGTTTACGAACGTAATGAACGCAACGTAATGAAAGAAATGGATCTAACTCATTTAATCATTTGGTTTTCCTTATTCTTCTTGAGAAACCTGCCTCTGATAATGATTATTATCCTTTTTAAAATATATGATCCTTTTTTGTTTCAAACACAATTCATTGCCTTCCCTTTTGTAAAATTTCAGATATAGATACGCAATAGTGACTTAAATATGAAATAGTATTTGGCTTATCTTTTTCTAAAAATTATATATTATCAAGATATTCTCTGTCTTTCCCGAGCAGTTTTGCAGATCGGACGTGCTCTGTAGCTCGTGAGTGCCAATCCACTTGTTTTGATTGAGAGGTGACTCATGTTGTATACGAGCGTGATGGTATACCGCTCTACTTGGCAATAGAACGATACATATTGTGTATGCCACCGACGAGTACCTTGACCACGGAAGCCCAACCATGGAAACAAAAACCGCCGATTCGAAACCAACGGAAATTTTAAAACCTACAGACTGAAAAATCGTGCTCATCAGCCACAACCAATAGTTCATTCCACAGTAAAGAACAGGCAATTATAATTGATGCACAACCGTGAAAGATTATGTAGTAGCCGTAGCAAAAACTGTTGGTCCCAACGCCTTCCGCTTTGCATCCCATGTATCCAACAACAGAATTTGTATCTATTTCGACAGTAAAACAGCTTAATAATAACTACGAAACGTTTAACATCAACAATACGAACACCACAGTCAGACCCTTGTTAAATCCATCACAACGAATAATTATATATAACGTTTCTCCTACTCTACCCCAAGGGTTCATTAAAAATTCGTAATGGATAAAAACATAGCAATATCCAACCTTTCATCGAGCTGAACTACAGGAGCCCTTCTTGGCGCACATAATGAGTCTTGAAAGGCAAATTTACATAGATCCAGACGATGATAAGAAAACCTCTGATTCTTTCCCAATAACACATAACGACACACAGTACTGAATATTCGTTTTCACCAAAAAAGTCATTTGTTTTTTATGCAAACAAGAGGGACATATCGCAAAACAATGTACCTGACACATTCAACCAACAATGTCCAACTTAACATATAGGGATACTAACAGCAGTAATATAACAAGAGAAATGGAACAAACATTATCCTCCAATAATAAGCAAGCAAACACACGCATTCCGTACAGAAACCAAACTGAAACAGAAAAACAAGAAACGAAAATTTCAACAACACCACTACAGACCTACCTATAATTAATCCTAACAGCACACTCAACGACCCACTGCAGAGCATAAAAATATTTAGATCCCCGCCACTTATAAAAGACCACTATCAACCTCAACTGAAAGCCAGTCAGGTGATGAACAAATTTCAAAGAAGGCGACAAACAACAATGACCCAAATCTGAAAAGAATCCCCACAACCACCAACATAAAAATGAAACCCAAACGTAGCCAAACGCCATTCAGAATCTTAGAGCAAATGGATGATCTACACAAACCAGTCAATCAAATCCTAGAAGATCGCACTAACAACTTTGTACTCGATTACATACAACTCAAAAGTTTTCTGAAAAACGCCATTGGCTACGGAGGCACAATAGATACCACCGAAAGCTATACCCCCGACACAAAAGCCGTAATTCATATGCTTAAGTCAATACCACAAGACCCGAGTATAAAACATCGTCTGCATCCCCTTATAAAAAAAACTAAAAACCGACACTTCAATAAATATATCTTTACAATCCAATCATCTACAAAACTAATATCAACACTAATAACATTACCCTTAAACTACGAATGAGGACTACGCAATGCATACACAAAAATGATCACTCCATATAATTCAATGGAACCTAAATCGCCTCTACAGTCGACTCGAACACATGCAACTTTTAGTTGACAACTTCAAACCTAAATAATCTGTCTACAAGAAACAAAATTTAAACCAGAATACTAGACAGATTAGAAGCTACAAAACATTTAACAAAAATCGCGACTCCAGGCACATAAGCGGAGGTGTAGTCACCCTTATCAGAAGCACCATACATAGCGAGGAAATTACAATCTCATCTAACTACGAAGTTATCTTCACCAATATTAAAATAAATCTATATATATGAAACCTATACATCTCAAACAGTCAGCAACTAAACGAATCCGAATTAACCCAGCTAACCAACCAAATACCAAAACCAGTTACCATTCTCGGATAACTAAATAGCCACAATATTCTTCGGGGCTCGTACAAAGCCGATAGATGAGTAGCCATCAAATAAAAAATAATTAATTCAACCAATCTTGTCCTATTAAATACAACCAGACCTATTCTTGCTCGGCATTTCACCGGTTCAGTGCGATAGGTCTAGCACTTTGCAGACCAACACAAAATATCACATGGAACACAGTCAATGATATATATGACAGTGACCACTTCCCAATAAAGGATGTATACAGTCTGAACCGAAGCAGCCAATCCTACAAGCCACCAAAATGGGAATTTCAAGAAACCAACTGGGAACTCTACCAAGAGTCGCTAACAAACTTATATTCCCAATTTGTACAATTAAATCCTATCAATTCTAATAACATAATCACAGTTGTGGACCGATTAACAGAAGCTATAGTACAAACATCTAACGTAACTATACCGAGAAGGAAGGAAACTAATAACCCTAAATTCAAATTCACTCTATGGTGAAATGAAGAATGCGCATAAGCTATAAAAGACATCAAGGCATCCAACAGGTCTAATAAACATGAAGTTACGGAAAACCTCGTCAACATAAAAAACTCAGAGCAATGGCCCGCGAAAACTTAAAAAGCTGCAAAAGGCAGACGTGGATAAAGTATGTCTCATCTACACCACTCTCATCAATCTGGAAAACAGTAAAATCTATAAAAGTGCCCGCCACACAAATCGCGGTGCCTGCCTTTGCAAAAAAGGAAACTCACTCACTACAGATCCGAATGAAATCTCCGAAAGCCTACCAATAAATTTCCAAACAAACTCTAGTGATGACAATTACACCAAAGAATTCCAGACCTATAAAAGAAAACGGAAACTAATCAGACGACATCCCTGATAGCAGACCTCGATCTACCAACCACATCTGCCTTAAATATGCCTCTTCAACTGAATGAACTCCAACAATTCTTGAACAGTTCGAATACCAGCCCAGGATCCGACGGAACCGTACATACTACTCATTAACCTGCCACAGGAAGTACTCAATTGTATGTTATCAATATTTAACGGTATATGGACCCAAAATATTTTCCTAACCAGATGGAAAAAGCAATAGTTGTTCCTATTCTGAAACTAGGAAAAATCCCAACGAACCCAAACAGCTACCGACCGATAGCATTATTAAACACTATGTGCAAATTAATGGAGAAAATTATAAATTACAGACTCCGATTGTTCCTTGAAAGCAAACAACTGATTTTTAAATTCCAACGTGGCTTTCAACAGTGCCATTCCACATACAACCATCTAATAAATCTGGAAAGTAACGTGAAGGCTTCGCCAATAAACAACACGTAATAGCAATATGTCCAGATATTGAGAAGGCCTATGACATAGACTGGAGAATCTTAGAAATCCTTCCAAACTATGGCCTTAAAGAAAATGTAGACATATTCTCAATTTTGTCAGCAACTTTCTATCCATCAGAATCATCGAAGTCAGAACTGACTTAACTGAATATCTATTTCTGATCGTCAACCAAGGCATGAGACTACAATTCGCCGATGATTTAACTCTTATATGCAAAGGTAAATATCTACATACCACCTATGTCTTACACCAAGAATGTCTGGAAAAATTATAAAAATGGATGCAGACATCAAGCTTCAAATTTTTCAGTACCAAATTAGAAACAATAATTTTTAGCAGAAAGCAACCGCCCACAAATATAAATCTAACACTCAACAATCAACCATTAAAAGAAACTACTTCCATTAAACTACCAGGAATCACCTTTAACTCGTGACTAACTTGGAAACCTCATATCAAACTCAAAATTGACAGCAGCCAACGACTTAATAAACAATAGCTGCAAATAACTAGGAAGCAGATATAAACGTATTACTATCAACATATAAGGCAGTAGTACGATATAAGTTAGACTACGTATCGATCGTCTACATTTCCACCAAACTCAACATATTAAAAGAACTAGAAATCATACACAACAGTGCACTCAGAATAACAGTCGGTACCTTCCGTACCAGCCCAATCAACGGCATTCTAAGCGAAATATCACAACCACCGTTACAGATACAGAAAGTACCTAAGCATTAAATTTGCAGCCGAAGTAGTCTTCACTCCACAAAACCCCGTATATCAAAATATATTTAAACAGAACAACCTCAACCTCACACAGAAAAAGAGAACACCCCTTTCATTCTATTGCAGGATTGAGAATTATCTAAACAATCTGCAGGTGGAAATTCGCCATCAATGAAAATATCTATTAATAACCTACTCTCATGGACCATCTCAGAAATTGAAACCAATGCCTCATAACTCACCTACAGCCAAGGAAGAAGTAACCCGTCCATGTTAATTTCACTGCTTCAAGTGTTAGAAGAAACTTTTCCAATTCTCATGCACATATGTATAGATGGAACTCAAATCCCAAGCGTATTCGGATATGCAGTCACCGGCAACATACTAAACAACTCAACTAAACTCCACCCAAAGACACCCATCCTCGACTGTCAACTCAACGCGATTGAACACGCTTTCGATCTTACGTCCATAGATTAAACCAAGAACTTCACTATTTATTGCGACGCTATAAACGCCGTTTCATCAATCCCGATTCTGTGGACAAATGACCCAGTCATCCAGGAATGCCAAGAGCTTTACACAAAATTGAAAAATAGAAACAACACAGTCACTGTAACATATGTCTCTGCCCATATTTGTAATATTGGAAACGAAAAACCCCCGAGACTGGGCAAAGAAGCTGCCAAGTCACCTAATTTCAGCAACAACAACAATAGCCAACCAGAGAAAACCACTCTCCACCTGCTCATAAAGAAAGTAAATGACAACTGGAATAAAAACTGGAAACACACGCGCACATTGCAACCACGGCAAAAAATAGTTAGAAACGACATCTTTAAGAAGAGCATCACCTGTACTCTACCAAGACACGACCAAGTCATAACCTTAAGAATCATAGTAAGACATACAAGACTCGACCCCAAAATCTGGTTCACAAGGAAGAGGCTGCGAACTATGCAAAGTGCTGCTAACGGTACACCACACTATTTTGGAGTGCAGAAAATACATTGAAAAACGCCTAGAGTGCAAAATAAAATCCATCCTGCATGACGACCTTATAGATGACAACAACACAATCAAGAACTTTCTACAATACCTGGAACTAACAAGAGTATACAAGAGACTATGGTTGCCTGAGCCGCTAATAACCAGTAAAGTGGTTGGTGCGACTTCTGAATGACGAAACAAAGAAAAAAAGAAAGATGTTCTCTTTTAACACAATGAAAAATTAAAAGGAGTGGAGTGTCACTATAGTAACAAGCAAAGTATTGTTGAAGTTATATAAAGAACGAAAGAATGTTGTGCTAAATTTAAACATTTGGTAAGTTAATCATTCTGGGTATGTAATTATTGGACACTTAATTA